>JAQZBX010045506.1:0-21023 GCA_029593785.1 Cabassous unicinctus | reverse complement strand
CAAATTTAAAAAACAAAAACAAACACAGAAAGTCAAGGGGGTTTGTAAATTTTAGTTGCCTGGCAGAGTCCTTTTGCTTTCATGTTGACTATGATGAAATGTCTGCTATTTCTAAAGTTCTTTGTTTTATTTATTTCACCTCCACCCCTTCTCCAGACATCATTCGGGATTAATATGAAACATTGCATAGCATTATCTAAATACAATAATAATACTTAAAACTCATAGAATCTTTTCTTTGTGCTATGGGATAGTTTAAGCCCTTGCATATATTAGCACATTTAATCATCACAACAAATAGGAGGTGCTATCTTTATTCTCACTTTACAGATGAGGAAACTGAGTCAAGGAGAAATTAGTTACTTTCCCAGGTCATAGCTATTAAGTGACGAAAATGGGATATGAACCCAGGCTCTATAGCTCTTGAGTCCACATGTCCAACTACAATGATGTGTCACCACAGTTGAGTGCAGTACAAGTTTGTGGTTTGCTTGTTTGTTCCATATCTTTGTAGAATTGGAGGTTGAAACTTCCTCTACGTAATACCAAAACAGTTGGTCAGATAAATATTTTTTAGTTTTAAAAGGTTATCATGAACATTCCAGAAATTTAGGATCTACTTGGCAGGTTCCCTGTCCTGCTCACTCATTTTGGTCAGAATCTCCTGTGTGTGTTATTCAGATAGTAAATGATATATCCTCAGCACAGTACATTTAAAAAAAATAAAATAATGCTGGCCAGTGCGGTATTAGACCTGTTCCTGTTAGTCAGTATAGTCTTGCCCTCACTGGAATTTCATAAACTGAAAAAAAAAATTTGATTGTGACTGAAACCATTTCCCTTTACCAGCAGATGTCACCGTTGACTCTTAGCACTGAATGTTTAGAGCTGACTGGAGATAAAGATGGTGGAGAGCAAAAGAGCTACTTTATTTATTTTATTTTTTAAAGATTTATTTATTTATTTATCCGCCCCCCCTTGCTGCTTGTGTTTTGCTGTGTCCATTAGCTGTGTGTTTTCTCCGTGTCTGCTTATCTCCCCCTTGCTGTGAGGCCCTGCTGCATCAGCCCACCGTGCTGCGCAGGCCGGCCTGCCCTCACAAGGAGGCCCTGGGAAGCGAACCCGGGGCCTCTCATATGGTAAACGGGAGCTCTATCCACTGAGCCACACCCGCTTCCCAAGAGCTACTTTAAAATCTCTGTAAGGCATTGGGCACAAACAGCATTGCTTTGTCAGAAATACAAAAAATCATGCACAGGGGGAAAGAATCTGTCTCGTCCCTCCTTCACAGAACAGTGGATTCCAGACAAACTAGGACCACTCTGATACCTCAAAGACACCAGGAGGGAAGCTGAGGGCTGTGGGAACACAGCTCTCCGTTGTCCGCGGGCAGCCATTCTCATCCACAGGGCCAGCAAGACTCAGCTGGAGCGCTAGGGCTAGAAAACAGAAATCCTGCCACAGTGGGGCGGGAACAGGACTCCTTTGTGATCACATATGAGAAACACCCTCTGGTAATCCCTCAACCTAGTTGGGAGAGAGTTTCTTAGTTAAAGGTCCTGCATTAACAGGTGGGCCCAAGGGCAAGGGAACACGGCTCACATAAAGGCTTTCTGGAAACCTCTGCTGGGCCCTGGGAAGGCACGACCCCGGACCCTTCCCTTATCCTGCAGGCAGCAGGAATGTGCAAGCTCTGCTGGCAATGCAGAGGATAGGATGGTGGCCTTTGTACACTTTTTTCTCTCTCTCTTTTTGTTGTTTTCATTCCATTATTCATTTACTAAATTGGGGCCGGTGATTGACCAACAGATTATGAGATGCAGCAGGGAGAAAGGAGGTCTTGCTTTCCTTCAGAGGAGCCAGATGTGTCACGGATGCTTGTAAATTTTCCAAACTGGCCATCTCTTGCTGCGTGAGCTGGGTTTGAAGTGGGAAATTCTACAAGTCCTAAGCATTCCTTGGGTTTGTGGTCAACTCCTCAGAGCAGCTTTTTGCCTGCATGTTCAGGAAACTGGTTGGTGGGGCATTTGCTTGAAGATTAATATAGCTGGGGGAGGGTGTGCCTCAACAAACAGGCACAGCACTATGTTCCTCTTTGGCTTCTCTGTTAGTAGGGTGACCAGTGTGCTGCACCATCTGAATGCCAATGGGTGTCATACCTACGGCCATTCATCAAAAGCCTCAATCCCAGCACCCACCCTGTAGTCAATCATCATCTCTCTTTTGAAAATAAATTAAAAAGAAGAGTAGGCCTCTGAAATTTTCAATAATTACTTGCTTTCAGTGACACTCAGATAAAATCATCAATGATTTGAATGATTCCATTATGAAGCAATAGAATTGCCTACCTAAGTATCAATTATTTAGGGTTTTAAAAATTGCTGCTCAAAAATGTTTGTTTCTATTCTAGTAAACCCTGTTGTCTGGAGTAGTCAGGAAATATGATATTCTGATTAATTTAAAGATGTTGTTTCAGGTTTCACTATGAAAAACTTTTTCTAAGGTTAATCAGTACCTTTTTCTCTCTTGGTCCTTTGATCTAGGAAGCTCATTTGGCACGGGGGCAAGATGTCAGCCTTTGCTTCTGGTTGTCGGCTATGTTTTTGTCAAATGGGTTGAGAGTAAGAAAACAGCTGGTGGGTGACTCTCAGTGTTGTGATGGTAACAAAAAGGACTCACTTTGACCTAAACTAATATTTAAAATCATATTTCTTAAGGAACACGAATTCTTAGGTCAAGGTCACAAGTAGTTTGAAACTTAGTGGCCATGACCACTTTGTGGAAAGATCCTCCAGCAAAATAAATGCATTATCCCTCATGGAATCACATACAATCCCATGACTATTTGCTATGACTCCCCTCTCCTAGTCTTTAGGCCAGATCTTGAGTTAAAAAATCCATGCATCCCAACAGCCTAAAGGACATTGCCATTTGGATGTCTTCAGGTATCCAAAAGCACAGGATCACCAGATGCAGCAAGTAATAATGCATAATACCCAGTTAAATTTGAATTTCAGGTAAACAACAAATGCTTTTTTTTTAGTATAAATATGTACATTCCATAAGTATTTTCATTTGAGACATACATATACTAAAAAACTATTTGTTGTTCATCTGAAATTCAAATTTAACTAGACTTCCTGTATTTTATGTTAAGCCTTACAAACTCAGTATGTCCAAACAGTACTCTTCATTTTGTCACACAAAACTGCACTTCTTCCTCCTCCGGCGGCATCATGATCAGGCACTACAACCCACCATTTAAAATCCAATCAGTTTTTAAATTATTACATATCTGTTAAATTATGTCTCTTGAAATATCACAAACCCACCCAGTCTCCACTGTCTCTGCTGAGCCTCCCTCCTTCCAGTTTTGGCCACCAACCTATCTTGCCTTCATTACTGCATTAGTCCATTTCTTTCTCTGTACTGTAGCCAGAGTGATCTTTCCAATCTGCAACTCTCATCAGTTAACTCCCCTACATAAAACACTCAAATGGCTTTCTAGTGTGACTAGTTGTCCAGGTTGGCCCAGGACTGTTCCTGTTTAGCACTGGGAATCCTATGTCCTAGGAAACCATTTGGCTCCAGGCAAACAGGGGTGGCTGGTCACCCTACTTAAGAAAGCCCAGGCTTCTTTGTCTGATTAATAAGACCCTTCGTGCCTGTCCTCTCCTCTGAATATTGTTTTAAATGCCCTCTTGTTTCTTGCCTACTCATAATGTGTATTCCAGTCAAACTAGCTTTCAGTCCATCTTTTTAAAATGCATTTAATATTTTGTGTCTCCAAGGCTTTGGGTATGCTATTTCCCTGCCTGGAAGATACTCATCACTTGCCCCTCCTCCAACCACCTCTCCCCTACCCCTCCCCAACCACACACTTGCCTAATTCCTGCCTATTATTCAGGTTTAAATTTTGACATTTCTTCCTCCAGAAAGCCTTTCCTGAAAACACAATTTTCTTTAGAACACCTCCCTGAGAGCCCAGAGCTCCTTGGACTTATTCTGATCATCTGATCTTTCACTTCCTGTTCTTATTCTAATTGTCTACTTCTCTCTCTCTCTCTCTTTTTTTTTTTTAACGGGAGGTCCCAGGGATCGAACCCAGGTCCCTCCATATGGGAGACAGACACCCAACCATTTGAGCCACATCTGCCCCCATCTACTTCTCTTTTTAGTGTAAAAAATTGTTTGCCTTCCCATTAGATTCTATAAGGGAAAGAACCATGCTTATCTTTTTGTACTATTAATATTCCCAGTGCTTAGCTGTGTGTCTGGCACATAGAAATTTATCAATACATATCTTCTAAACAAAAAGAGGGGAAAAGGAATGGAAACCTACTGGATAACTCTACCTGGTTGTCCCACACAAGTTCAGTTTTAATCCTTCAAACTGAAGTCATCCTTTCTATAGCACTACCACAAGTCAGCTTTCAACTTTCCAACTTTCTCCTCCTGAATTCTCTGTCCCAATAAAGAGAGTGGCATCTGTGCTGCCAAAGGCAGACATCTGGGAAGCACTGCTTTTAATACACCCCTGACCATCCGCCTCCACTCACCAGGCTCAGCCACTCTTCACCCTTCTCTGTCTCAAGAGTTTGCTCAATCACCTGCCATTGTCTGGTTCTCACCCATCATTTATCACCTTACCAGGAGTGTGCTAACAACCTCCTACCTGGCTTTCTAGCTTTTCTACCCCTGCCTCTTTAGAAACCAGTTTCCATACTGTAGCCAAAATTGACCTTTTAAAATTACCATTGGCCTTGACAAATTTCTCTCTCTTCATGCCTTCCCTGATCAACCAGGCTGGGTTTGGTGCCCATGCTGCACTGCACATACCTGTATATATTGCATTATAATAAGGTAATGTGATTGCCTGATTACTTGTCAGTTTCCTCCACATGAAGGTAAATTCCTTGATGGTAGAGTCTGTGACTTATTACTCATTGCTCAGAGTGCTGCAACCAATGCTTAATACATGTTTGCAACACCATTCAATGTATGGTTCTTTGATAGAATACATTCATTGCTTATCAATGAATTATTCACATATATGCTATGGAGCAAAATCAGAAACATTGATGAGGTTAAAATAAATATCTATCACATCCCTTAGACTTATCAGACATATTAGTCTGATTCAAGTAGAAATAAAAGTAAGTCACCAGTCAACACTTAAGGAACCATACTTCCCAATGTTTTCAATAAGGCTCTTTAAAGGTTTTTTCCCCAGTAATTTTCCAAGCACTACTTAATTTAAGATTTAAATAATTCCTTTGTGTATAAAATATTCCTTTTCTGAGTTTTATTACAATGATGATTTTTTACTTTTAAAGTCCTCAGACATTTTACCAACCATAACTTTCCAGCAGACACAATAGCTCAATTGTAATGCAGTTATACAGTTACCCTTCCAAAAAATCATGGTAGGTAGAAATAATATCAGACAGCCTGTCTCTCCCTCAGCCTTAAAACTGATGGGCACAATATTTTCCAAATTTATTAATATATAACTGCATTCTAAATTAAAAAAAAAACTAGTTGTCTTGGTGGACCAGAATCTGTGATAAATACTGTTAGAGTTAAGAAAAGGCCCAACTGGTATAGAAAACACAGGGAAATAATGAATTTGATGTGAATTCCCACCTCAAATAGAGAATATGTATAGATGTAGCAAAGGGGTAAAGCATTTTATATGGTCTGGTGGAGAGAAATTGGGAAACATTGTTCACTAAGTAGAGTCTCACCCCAGTTTCCTGACAAATAACACTCCAATAACTTTAACTCCAGGTCAGGAATGATGGGCAAATATTGCCTGTGATTCATTGTTATGTGTAAATAAAATATGGAAGCTGGGACTGAATTTATATTCAGAAGAAAATCATCTGTAACCTTAAGTAACATTTCTCAACGTCAAAGCTATTGACATTTGGAGCACATAATTATTGTTGGAAGGGGCTGACCTGTCCATTATGGGATGCTTAGCAGCATTCCTGGCCCCTACAAACTAGATGTCAGTAGGACCCTCCAGTTGTGACAATCAAAGATGTCTTCAGACATTGCCAATATCCCCTTGAGAACAAATTTTTCCCAGTTGAAAATCATTTACACCCATTAGAATGGCTGCTATTTTAAAAAATGGAAAATAACAAGTGTTGGAGAGGGTGTGGGAAAATGGGAACACTTGTTCATTGCTGGTGGCAATGAAAAATGGTGTAGCCACTGTGGAAGACAGTATGGCGGTTCCTCAGAAAGGTAAGTTGAGAGCTATCATATGACCCAGCATTCTCACTACTAGGTATATACCCTAAAGAATTGAAAGCAGGGAGTCAAATAGATATTTGCACACCAATATTCATAGTAACATTAATTCACTATATCGCCAAAATATGAAAGCCACCCAAGTGTCCATCAACTGAATGGATAAGTAAAATGTGTTAAATACATACAATGGAATATTATTCATCTGTAAAAAGGAATGAAGTCCTGTTACATGCAATAGCACGGATGAACCTTGAAGACACAGGTTTAGTGAAATAAGTCAGACACAAATGGACAAATAGTGTATGACCTCACTAATTGGAAACAATTAGAATAAGCAAAATCATAGAGCCAGAATCTAGAATATAGGTTACCAGGGGATGGGGTGGGGACAGGGAATGGGAAATTAAGTCTTAAAATATACTGGGTTCCTATTTGGAATGATGGCAATGTTTTGGTAATGGATGGTGGTGATGGTAGCACAACATTGTGAACATAATTAACAGCACTGTCATATATGTCTGAATGTGATTAAAAGGGGAAATGTTAGATTATATGTATGATAGCAGAATAAAAAATTTTTTTAAAAAGCCATAGAACTACACTATCCAAAAAGTGAACCCTAAGTTATAACATGGACTATAGTTAATAGCATGATTATAAAAATGTTCTGTCATCAATTGTGACAAATGTTCCACAAAAATGCAAGGTGTTAACAACAGGGTAGTATATGGGAATCTTGTAATTTATGCATGATTGTTCTGTAAATGTAAAATTCTCTAATAAAGAAGTGAAGTTTTTTGTTTTTTGGTGTTGTTGTTTTTTTTAAAGTTCCCCAGACCATGGAAAAGATTAGTGGAGTATCCAGTGGGTAAATAGGGAATTTAAGGAACCCTTTCCTGAAAAGAGAGTTTGACTTATTTTCAGAGTCAGAGAAGGAGGTGTGGTAATTGTATAGAAGTTGAATAAATCATATATTACTTATATAAGTAAAAATTAATTTTTAAAAAATCATTAAACTTCTAGTTTCTTCTTTCCTCTCCTCCCTGCCAACAATTTGATAAATGTGTAGCATTATAGGATACCTACTTGAAATAGAACGAGTTTGAAAAGTTTTCTTAACTTTTTCACCTAAAAGGAAGACTGGGTTTTCTATAGTGACCTTCAGCATCTCCCAGACAGAAAAGATAAAGATCATTTTTCTCTGTAGAAATGAGACTCATGGGACTAAACAACTATGCTGGGTCAGCTCCTCAAGGAAAGTAAAAACCAAGTTGAATGCGAAAATTCTCGCTGTCCTGGTTTTGTGATAATCAGGGTAGGCTAAACATTCATTATATTAGAAACCATGCATGTGTCCCCAGACCTAGTTTTTCTCCCTAGGTCTGGTTTTTAAAATACTGGTGATAAACTAAGCCTGACTTATTATATGACCATCCTGTATGGGAAACGACTGTAACTCTAGGTATCTTTGGTCAACCTTAAGAGATATAGCAGGGGGACGGATGTGGCTCAAATGGTTGGGCATCCATCTCCCATATGGAGGGACGTGGGTTCGATCCCCGGGACCTCCCAGTAAAAAGAAAAAAAAGAAAGAAAAATATAGAAGGCGCAGGCCACCAGGCCCCATGCATGGGTGGGCCTTCAGGCCCCATGAACCATGCAGCAAGATGATGACGTACCAGGAGAGTGACACAAGGGAAAGCCAAGAAGAGATGCACCGAAAAACCAGGAACTAAGGTGGCGCAGGCGGTAGGATGCCTCTCTCCCACATGGGAGTTTCCGAGAATCAAATCCCAGTGAAGGCAGGAGGAGAAGGGTGAAAAGAGAGGGCAGGAAATGGACACAGAGAGTTGCCCAGCGAATGGACACAAAAACAGCAAAAACGGGGTGGGGTGAGGTGATAAAAATGGATAAAAGTAAATAAATAAATAAATCCTTAAAAAAAAAAGTATAAGGGAGTAATATATGGACTACAGTTAGAAGTAATACTTTTACGATGCTCTTTCATAATGCTCCTCACAATAATGCAAGGTGTTTGTGGTGGGGTGATGGGTGGGAGTCCTGTATGATATTATGCATGTTTGTTTTGTAAGTTCACAGTGTTTACTGAACGCTTATAGCTTATGTATATTCATGTATGAATGATATACTTCAATAAATTGTTTAAAAAAAAAAAAAAGGTGAGACTACCTGGAGAATATCATTCACTCCCAGGGATATTTTAGGAATTTTACCCTAAATTATAGATCAGCTTCAGAGATCCAAACAAAATGATTGCTCACACTAGGCAGATGGAGACTTAGGAAATCTTACCATGATCATCATTCTCCTATCTCATCTACTTTCCATTCATTATCAGGAATATTTTTTTGAAAAACATGTATCCAATATTGTCACTCCCTTGTTTAAAGCCACTTAATGGCCTCTCATTGAACTTAGAATAAAATCCAATGTTTCCCATTGGACTATGAAACCACCACTTACCAAGTCCCTTGAAACTGCCATGTATTAACCCACTTTTCAGAGTAGCCTCTCCCTTCCCTTACTGGTTTGTAGAAGTCTAGAAGTTTCAATTTCCCTTTCATTCAAATGCCCATCTCCTCATGTTTATTCATAGAAGACTTGCTGCCACAAGAGGTAAGTTACTGTTTCTTTTCCCCTTGTAGTAACTGCTAAAGCCAGCTCTGACCAGTACTAGTCACTGAGCATGCTAGGCCTCCATTTTAAGACCAAGCATAACCGTAACTGACAGGCTATCCCTGCCTTTTCCAAACTGGATTGGCCCACATCATCCTACCCCAACCTTAGCCACTCCCTTTAGCCTACCTTCCCCAGATGGTATAAAACCCCAGCGCTCATTTTGCTCAAGGAGACTGATCTGAGGCTTGCCTCCAGTCTCCTTGCTGGTTGACTATGTAATAAACTCTTTCTTTTCTCAAAATCCCGGTGATTCAGTATTGGCTCTTGTGCACATGGACAAACAAACCCACTTGGGCAGTAACAATTACAAAGTCTTGCAAATTCTGTCCTTTCCTAACTCTGCAGCCTCATGTGGCCACTCTTCCCCTTGCCACTGTTCTCCCGCCACACTGGCTTGACACATAAGTCCTTCTTGAATGGGATGGTGCCCCCAGCCTGGCATGCTCTGTGCATGGTTTTTGCCAATTCCTTCAGGCAGGGTTCCAAAATAGTCCCTTCCTGAATGCCCTATCTAAGTGTTCCCCCATTATTCTTTATCACTGTTTCTCGTTTATTTCCTTCACAGCACTAATCCCAAATTGTTTGATATATAAATATAAAACTCCCCATACAACCCAAGACACATATATAAACACATATGCATATATATGATATATGTGTGTTTATATTTTATAAATATGTATACATTACATGTACACGTGTATGTGTGTGTAGTGTTTTTTTAAATTCTCTTTCTCCTCTATTAGATTTTAAGCTCCATAAGGGCAGAGGAATTGTCTAATCTAGTCTCAAATGATTAGCTTAATTTTTGTACATAGAAATAAGTGCTCAGTAAATAATGTGTGAATGATATTAAAGAAATAGATGCTTTGAATATATTTAAATATAAGTATTAAACCTATGGCTTGCATAAAGAAATAGAAATTGCTCAATCTTAAGAAGACTAGCTACATTATTTATGGACAGGAAAGGGCCAAAATAAACTTCCATGCTGACTACCCACCTTCGTGATTACTCAGCCTCTGAAAGGACTTAAAAGTTCTTCTACCATTTCATCATATATCAGTATTTCTACCCTTAGGCAATTTTTCACTAGTGTGTTTTGCTCACATGCAAACCTTTACAATTCTATAGTCGCTCTGTGTTTTAAAAGAATTGAGCAAAACTACACAGCCCAGTTTTCCTTTCTTCCTTTTTTAAATTTAGGAAGTTGTCTCTTTTTTTCTTCCTTTTTAGGTCTGCAAATCTCTTGAAGCCTCAATCACATTTCCAGGAGGCTCAATCACAATAGTAGGTT
Source organism: Cabassous unicinctus (assembly GCA_029593785.1). Lineage (NCBI taxonomy): Eukaryota > Metazoa > Chordata > Mammalia > Cingulata > Chlamyphoridae > Cabassous > Cabassous unicinctus. The sequence continues at coordinate 10,762 of JAQZBX010045506.1, read as the reverse complement.
GGTCTGCCCCCTAGTGATAGGCCCAATGATTCCTGCAGAAATCAAATATTTTAACACAGGGCTTTTGATGGAGCTGCCACTAAATGGCCCTGTCTGATCATGAAATTCCTGATCATTTTAATCACCAATCCATGACCCTTATTCCACCTCTCCTCTCACTCTACATAAAAAGGACTTTCACTTTCCTCTTTATCAGTGTTTGAATTTATTTGTTTATACTAGGTATTTATTATTTTTATGGTGAGAAAATGGTGGAAAATATCTTTTTATAACAGCCTTGGGCTTTAAGAAGTTATAATTTCTGTCCCAAGAAACGAATATAATAGAGGAGTTTTAAGGCTTTAACACAGAGGAAACAATATAAAGCATTATATGATTTCTTGTGCAGTCTGGAAGTATGAATAAAGAATCGTTTTTATGATACAAATATTCTCTCTGGGTCCAGCACCAACCTACATTCTAAAATATACCTAATCAAATAAAGTTTTCAAATCAGGAAGTCTAAGTAGACCGAGGCTTCCTCATTCTTTAGAGAAGCGTTTCATGATACTTTTAATCCTTGACTCATTTTGATAAACATGAAGCCCTTAGCATCTTCCCCACTTCCTCTCCAGAGAGGGTTTCCTTTCAAGCTTATTCTTCTATAGATTATATAACAAAACAATCTTTTTTTTTTTAAAGGAGGTACTGGGGATTGAACCCAGGACCTCATACATGGGAGACAGGAGCTCAACCACCACTGAGCTACAGCCACTCCCAAATGAGAGTTGGGTTTTTTTGTATTTGTTTGTTTTCATTTGTGTGTGTGTGTTGTTTTTAGGAGGTACTAGGTATCGAACCTGGGACCTCATACATGGAAAGCAAGTGCTCAACCACTTGAGCTACTTTCACTCCCCTCTTTTTCTTTTTTTAAGTATAAAATTGTGTTGATTATTGCCTTACCTATCTCTGACCCAACATACACAACCCAAGTGATGGAGAATCACTGCTTTAAGGTCCTGGTTTCATTAGCAACAAATATCTCCACCCTTGCTGATTTCAGAAAGTATCATCAATGATTCTAAGCAATATATCTGCTCATTCTTGGGAACCTCGAAAGATCTGCATCGCAAAGTTACAGGTGTCTCTCTCAAAGTAACGAGGTTAATTCTACCTTTATTTGTATGCAATATATCGATCAGTGGGCATGATGGACATCTGACTACTGACTTTGATGCTCTGTCTGCCAGGGGGTACCTGACCCCCATGCCATCTCCATCACCACCCTGAGTGGGAGTCTATGATAGAGGGAGGCTCAGGCACAGAGAAGGGTTGAGGGTTGCCTGCTTTGCAAAGTAGTTGGCAAGTGCTTTAAGAGGTGAAAATGTATTTACTTTTTAAATCAGGTACATGGCTACCCATTCAAAAATTTGATGTAAGTCAGTGTAGCAGTTTGATATTGTTTATGAATTCCAAAAATAGATATTGGATTATATTTGTGAACTGGTCTGTTCCTCTGGGCATATTAGATTGCATTGGATTCAGAGGTTTCACTTTTTACTTGATTGAGTTATGATTAGAGCTTTGATTGGGCCACGTCAGTGGGACGTCGAGTCCCTGGTGGATGGGGACTCACAGAGAAAACTAAACGGCAGAGGAGTTAGTTGGAGTTTTAATGCTGGAGCCCCAGGAAATAAATAACAGAGAAGCAGATATGTGAGGAAAGAGAGAAGGCTCCATTAGACACGGCAGAGGCCCCGGGAAGAGAGAGGAGTCATTTGCTTGATAATCTACAGCTGGTCTTGTGGAGAGAGCAGAGCAGCTGAGCCTGGAGAGAAGCAAGGCCTGGGAGAGATGAGATTTGTCCCAGCCTACAGCTGATATTGGAAGAAGCTGGGACCATGGAGCCTTAAGAGGAAGCCTGAACCCTTGCAGACATCAGCAGACATCTTGCTTTGACACGTGGCAACAGACTTTGGTGAGGGAAGTAACTTAAACTTTATGGCCTTGTGACTGTAAGCTTCTACCCCAAATAAGCACCCTTTATAAAAGCCAACAGATTTCTAGTATTTTTCATCAGCACCCCTTTAGCTGACTAATAGTCAGGTTTCAACCTTTTGAAAAGAAAAAATTTCAAATGTTGCGAAAATACTATGCATTCAAAAATGGAGCTATCACTGTTGGAGAAGGAATTGAAAAAATAAGTTATGGAGAAAAGGTGTTGCTATGGGTAACCTTTTTTTAAATTTAATTTTATTTACTTATTTATCCCCCACCCCCACCCACCCCACCCCTATGGTTCTCTCGTTTGTCTGCTCATTGTATACTCACCTTCTCAAGGCACCGGGAACCTAACCCGGGACTTCCCACAGGGAGGTGACTGTCCAACAGCCTGAGCAACATTTGCTCCCCACAGGCTGTGGCGTCTGCTGGCTTGTGGCATCTGCATGTTTAGGCGTCTGCTTGTTGCAGCAGGTGTAGCCTCTAGCTCGTTTTCTTTAGGAGGCACTGGGACCCGAACCCAGGACCTCCCATGTGGTAGGCAGGCGCCCAACTGAGCCACATCCACTTCCCCATGGATAACCTTTTGATTTTTATATTCCAAATTCCAATCTGGTTAAAACCTAAATCTTAACCCACTGCAAATTGGGAAAGCCACAGATAAGTGAGGTTATTAAAAATTAAGACTGTTTAATGTATGTGTTTGTGTGTGTGTTGTGTGTATCAGGTAAAGGGTCTGGTGGAAAGGGAATGACTTGGATAAGGAATTTGAGGTAAATACAGTGAAAAATATATGTGTTTCCAATATGAATTGTTAATTCTTCACGCCTAATGTTACATATCACAGCCACAAGGTGGCGGTATAACATAACATACTCTTCCCTTCTCTTACTCTGGTGACAAATCAAACAAACAAACAAAAGGATCAGGTTTTAACTCTTTGTTTCTAAAGTCATAAAAAAGGTTTTCCCCCATTTTCCCTTAGAAGTTGACTGTACCTTTGGCCCTCTACCCAGTACAGAAAATGGGCTTGTTAGAGAAAAACATATGTTTTTGAAAATCACTAACTTTTTAAATAATTTAAAAATAATTTGCACAATATGGCAACCAAAGTTTTCTTACCAGTTTTACACTGGCTCCAGATTGTACATCTGAAGTCACCATGTTGTGAGCAAAAGCCCTGGGCTATGCTTATAAAACCTTTGGCCTGCTCTATATTATCCAGCTGAGTCATGGCAGGGGACGGTTTTGCAGTCTTCCTCCCTTCTTATTTCCTTATTTTTGAATGAATTTATCTTTTATATGTGTTTAATGTAAAGGTTTTTGCAGAATATTGAATTTTAGCATTTCATAATATGATCTAACAATCTTCTTACCACTGTGACTTCACGAGTTAACCATCTAGAACATATCGTCAGCTATTACAGCCTTTTAGAACATAGATACGTATGTGTTATATCCATGAAATATACACACATGGATATAGCTCTAAGTATATACTTATTTCTATTTCATATGTATGAGTTCAATATTTCAACCTGGACTCAACTCTCATATAACATTATATGAAACTTACTGATAAGTTTACATATATATATACATGTATATAACATAAATGCATCTTCACTTAGAAATATGCAGTTACATGTAGCTATGGATAAGGATATATGTGTGTACACATGCATGGGTGAGCATATCAACTTTTATTCATACATGTATAGTAAACCTCCATAGCACACTTTACCTTTGTTTATCTAACTGTCTGCTAGACATCTCTAACTGTATGCCTCATAGGCCTCTCAAAGGAAACATGTAAAATCTCACTCACTATCTTATTCTCACCCCTAACCTCTTCCTTTATTCCTCGTCTCAACGAAAAGTCTTACAACCCATCTAGCTGTCCAGGAATCTTAACCCCTTTCTGTCCTTCCCCCTGACCCTCCAATCAACCACTAAGTCTTTTGGATTAACCTCCAAATATTTCTCAAACCCACTCCTCTTCTCTCTGTCTTCACTGCAACTCCTCTAGAGCGGGCCCTCTACTGGTCCCCTGGTGGCCTTTGAACCCATCTCTGACAGGGCCATCAGTCTCATCTATCTGAACATGTAAAACTGGTGTTTTCTCTAGTTAAACTTTTCAGTGCACCCCCCCACCCTGTTACTTCCTACAGGATAAATCCAGGAACTTAGGAGGACCTAGCACGCTCTAAACTACTGCGCCAACCTTTGCTCGTACTGTTTATTATCCACCAAGTTCCCCCTGCCCCGATGAAATTCAACCCACAATTTTATTCACCTTAAAATTATATAAAATGTTAACTAAAAATAAGGTTATATAAAAATATATATATGTCCATTATCTATCCATGTATATAAATTTAGACATATATTAACCAAATATATATATATATGTCTATAAAGCCTACTGCCACTTGATTCATTATTTGGCACTTCTACATATAGGCATTCATTTATTCAACAAATATTTGCTGAGTGTTCACTAAAAGTCAGATGCTTGGGAGGTATTATTAAATAAATAAAACAGATGAAAGTTCCTTTTCTGGTAAAACTTATATTCTGGAATACAGAGGATTTCTTTTCTTTTCTTTTTTGAAATTCTATTTGCAAATCCTTTATTAGAGAGTGAATAGATCTTACTAAATTTTATCATATCATGAATTTAAAGCTCTCAATATTTACCTTAAATCTTGAATTGTATTACTAAACTAATAATTTGGTTCCAAAGTAAATGTTCCCTGTTTCTTATCTTATATTTTCAGAAAATGTTAATTAATTGCCCTATATATATTGAAATAGTTGAAAGTCTCACCATTTATCAGCTAATAAAATAATTTACTTGCATACTGTATCACATAGGGTTAGGCTAAATTTTGAAGGAAAAAAAAATAACTGTGGCCTAAAATAGATCATTCTATTTTTCTCTTGGGTAAAAGGAGTTTGGAGGCAGGCTCTCAAGGGCTAAGATGGCAGCTCTGTAGCTCCTCAAATGTATTTGAAATGGATATCCCCTACACCTCATCAAGAGTTTATATCAATTCTCTAAAGAGATAAAGAGGGAGCTGTGATAAAATGATTCCCTCAATACTTGGTGTTACAGTTGGGGAGTTTGATGTAATTATGAATTCCAAAAATATAATTGGATCATGCTTGTAAACTAATCTGTTAATCTGAGCATGATTAAATTATGATTAGGGTGTTGACTGGGCCTCGTCAGTAGGGCGTTGAGCCCCACCCCTTGGAGGGTGGGGAATCGAATATAAAAGGCATGGCAAGAACAAAGTTGAAGCAGTCTTTTGAGAAGCAGCTTTGATGTTGGAAAGAAGGCCCCGGAGAAGAGAAACGCAGCCCCGGGAAGAGAGGAACCCTAGAAGCCTGAACCCTGACAAACGCCGGCAGCTGTCTTGCTCTATCACGTGGCAATGGACTGTGGTGAGAGAAGAAACATAACGCTTTATGGCCTGGTATCTGTGGACTTCTACCCCAAATAAATACCCTTTATAAAGACCAACCCATTTTTGATATTTCACATTAGCACCCCTTTGGCTGACTAATACATTTGGGATTGAACCTAACAAGCTTTCATGCCAACTAGTAGGCCCTGGGAATTGCACAGCCTGTTGCTCCACACCTGTGGGTCCTAGAAGAATATTTAATCACTTCTAATTGGCCTTTGTAAAGAGTGGCTACATTTTGGTTGCTATGAGGTCAGCAACATTTCCTTTCCTTGAGGACTTGTAAATAGAAAATAATGCAATTAGGATCATGGACTGTACTTGTTTTTTATCACTACATTTTGTTAAGATTTCTCCAATCCAAATAGATTCCTCCAGATAGATTGTAAACCTCCTAAGGACAGGGATCTTCTGCTGCATGTTTTTGCACTTCCATAATTTCCTAGCATGAGGTTCTGGCAACCTTGCCCTTGCTTTTATCTCTGGCCTAATCTCATCCCATTCTTTCCTTCCCTCCATCTCCATTCTCTTGCTCTTGCTGAGATGTGCCCCATTTCCTTGGTATTGGAGAAATTTATAACCCTCAGAGAAAAGACCTACAGGTATTTACTGCTGGGAGACCCAAACAAAAGAGTTGGAGCCCCACCCTATAGTGAAGACCACTTTCCATAAACCCCACCCCTGCACACAGATTCCAATCTGTTCCAGCGATTGGACTAGTGGAGGCAATATGACACTCTTTTGGTCAAAGAAATATAGATGGAAGCCTGTCAGATGGGGCTGTCTGTAAAACATTTTAAGTTTCAGATGATTAAAAGGGGACAGATTTGGCCAGCATGATCCATTACCCATTTTCGCTTCCCCCTTTTCCAGCATGGAAAGCAGACATGAAGCTAGTAGTCATCTTTCATCAATAATGTGACACCGATGAAGACAAGTCCAAGAAATACACAAACATTGTCCTGGTCATCTTTGAGCCATTGGATTCAGGCCACCAATTGCTTCTATTCACATTTCTTATTAGATGAGACAAACCCCGATTTTTAAACTCTTCCTTGCGTGAGTAGTCTGAATATATTCCTAACTAATAATTCAATGTGTGAGTATCAAGAAGGATACTTTTAGAAGGAAAGAAAAAAATAGAGGAGAGGGTTTAAAAAAGAAAAAAGTCCCAGAGCTGAAGGACAGGGGTTTGTCAATTAAAGGGGGTTAATTAAGTACTGAACACAATGAAGGAAACGAAACCTTACCAAGTCACATCATATGGAAATTTCAGAACAAGAGGGGCAATATATATACATATATCTATAAAGCTAATAGAGAGAAAAATAAAATTGGTCCAAATGGTATTGGGCTTCTCTACAGCAACACCAAAACCTAGAACACAATGAAACCATGCCTTCAAAATTACTCCTATCAAGGAATTCCTTATTCAGACAACTTGGGAAACAAGAGCAAAGGTAGGAAAATATTATTTGAGTATAGACAAGGTCTCACAATTTTTACATCCTATGTGCCCTTTCTCGGGAAGCTCCAGGGAGAAAAGGGGTGTTCTCACCCAAAGCAAGACAGTGCACTGACACAGAAGAAGACAAGGAATCCAGGAAAAAGAGTATCTGGCACAGGAGAGAGAAGGGAAAGCAATTCATGAAGGTGGTAATGAAGAGAAGCCGCAGATCAGAGCCACTCAGCTCTTCAGATTAGAACAAGAGAACAGAAGAATCCAGGAGGGATGACGCCAAGGCAGAAAATGTTTCACCCACAGTTTTTCTCTTCTGGTGGAGAGTTTGAAGAAAAATTAGCAGTAGAGACATAGCAAACTCAGCAAAGAAAACAATAAAATAAAGCAAAAAACAAAGATGTACAAGCACAGAAATATAATGATGATGCACAATGTGGCTCACCTGTGAACAATATTTACAAGTCATAATTAGGTAAACCATGAACATTGATTTAATGAAAAATTATGATATAGCTATTTTGGGGAAATGAGGGGAGCGGGATGGTGGTGGTGGAAAATTAAATTTTTATCTTCCATGATAATAATCCAAAGATATCTAAAATTTAAAGATAAAGAAATAACACTGTGAGATTATTATTTAAAGCCAGAGGTAAATTCCTGAAGAAACAGCTAAAAGCTTTTATAGCAAGGGGTAAAAAGGAAGGGGCAGAGGATCTCTGTTTTCTTTATAAGTCTCATAAAAAAATTTGACTTTTTAAAGCATGTACATGTTTTACTTTGATACAAATTAAATAAAATCAAGGAAAGCATTAAAACAGATCTTCCCTAGTTGCAGTAAAGGAACTATAAAACCAAAGATGACTATTTAATGAAGATTTGCTTCCATGATCTGGTTTTCTAATTGTTTGTTTCCATGGTTTTTTAGCAAATATTACAGCACAGTCTGAAACAGTCCTGCTCAAATCCACTGCAAAAATCAGGTGTTTTGAAACATCAGAAAGATTTCTGACATGAGAATTTAAGCATCTTTGAAGAGTTTGCTAGAAAAAGTTATAAGAAATTAGCAATGTGTACAGTAAGCTTTCACTCAGCTCATAAACTTTCTTTTTGATATAAAATCTCTCAATAGAAAGAACACTTTAAATTGAGTGGCCATCTTCACTCTTTTCTAGTTGATTACTTATTTGACAATAATCATTTTATAAAGCCTCTGAACCCTCATATGAAACACCACATTCCCAGTGAAATGGATTTTAGGTATAGTATTGGAATAAATATATGTATGTATAGGAACATTTATGTTTTTATAATATAGTTACCGAAAGTATGATCTTATGACAGATTTTATGGTCGTATTTTAAATAGAATTATATTTAAAAGGAATTGAATATATGTGTACAAGCAAAAAATTTTCTAAAATTGCTCTTTCAATTTTAAGGCAAAGTAAAATTACCAATGGCATGGTATCACGTAATTCAGGATTTTTCTTGTAGAAAGTTTTTACTTTCAATCAATTTATGTCTCCTTCCTTCACCCATTCTCCTCCTCCCTTCCTTCTCCCCCTCTTTGCTTCCTTCCTTTCTTTTATTCCCATGAAAGGTCAATGTTGACTCTGTAGGGGGAATATATTCAATAATAGGTTCATGTAAGCTGCTGATGTACTGCTTATCTCAGTTAATCACCTGAATAACAATAACCCTATTCTATCCATTTTGGAAACAGCAATTACTTGTTCAATAGAATCTTATCAAGGATGTATCACAATAAGCCAGAATTCCCCCTAGAACAAGTCCTACTTATAACCTATCTGTCTTTACCAAAGTTGTTCACTCGTCTGGGAGAGTTGTCTTCCTGGTCTACCTACTAAATCTTAATTATCCTTTAAATTTGGCTTAGACATCATCAACTCATTTGACAGTAGCTAGTTTCTTAATCTCCACTCCCAACTCTCTGAATTAACCAGCCAACTCCGTTCCTCTGTGCAATGCCGGCAGCTCACAGAGTGGGAAGCTTCTTACAGGGCACTCCCCCGTGAGCAGCAGGCTTCTCCTCCCACCAGCAGGAAGAGTGCTCACCAAATGGCACTTCAAACCGCTTGTGTCAGTTGTTTGTGTTATTATAATGTACAATTTAATTAAAGCTTACAAAAAAAAACTGTATGGGCAAAAGATATATTTCTCTGAACTAATTTAAATGCCTTGAGAAGACTCAATGAAGGTGATTGCAAAAATTAATTAAGCAAAACAAATGTCATATTTGAGGAATATAATGAAGAACTTAAAGAGATAATGAACTCAGAGTGCCTCATAAGTCTTTATAGGTTCACAGCTCTGTAAATACATTGAAGCTGGAAACCATAGCAGATACATTATAAATGTGGTTTCACAATTTCTAATTTATGGGCTTAGACACACTAAAATGTTTGGCCCTTTCTCAGAAAAGTTACAAAAAATACAATGGTGTTTTAAATTAAAACAAAATGTTGAAAGTTTGCATGTATTCTTTTTTGACTACCCACTTCAACCAAACTTTAGGATTAATCAGCTGTTCTGATAACATCTGATTAAAAAAAAAGAGCTTCTAACATAATTGCTTTTTTCTGCTGTATTACTTTTAGTCATTAAAAAAACTAAGTACTTAGTTAATATATTCAATGCTTTAGGCACTAGGTTACATTCTGAGAATGCAGCTGTGAAAAAGGAAGATGTGGTCCTTCCCTTACAAATTCATACTTATATTAATAACTTCTAGCATGTCATTGAGCTATAATATTTGTATTTTCCCTGCTGTTTGGTAAGCATCTAAAATACAGTAAATGCAATTTTCACTTTTGTGTTTTCAGTGTGTTAAATTATTTTGCTAAATAAAACTTTATTTTGTCTAAAAGCTATATCTAAGAGCTTATATAGATCAATATTGTGATTTCTAATTTGGATATTTTTGTGTCTTAAACCAATGGCTAGGAAAGGAGCTTAAATATTTCAATGAAAAGAAATGGGAAAAGGTGACTACATGATCACACAATTAGTTATTAATTGGAGCATTATTTACCAAGGAAAGTACTTATGCACAGCAGGCACCTACTTGTAGAAATTTTCACTGTAGTCAGTCCACAGCAGGTTTTCAGCACAAAAGTTGAGGATGAAATAACCTCACAGTCAAGCAAATGCCTCTTAATGATTTGGTCTGCACAAAGGATGAGTCAAAGAAACAATTCATTTCTAGCGCTGAAGGGCAATTTTAAAAGACGCTGTTTCTTCAAATTTGTGTTCCTCACCATTTTAATCCTATAACAACAGACTGGAATATACGTAAGGATTCTTCAGAACAGCTTGCACTTTTAACAACTTTTATTTGGCTATAAAAAGCTCTTTATTCCCACACAGCAGAAAAATCAATGTGAAATCATACATGAAATCTTAATAGCATTGATAATTTCATTCTGCAAATCTGATGCTCCTCTCTGACTCTGTGATGGAATTGTTTCCAGGAGTTGTTGCCGGAATGATTAAAGTCGTCCAAATGTCCTCAAGTATATCTGCTCTGTCATGTGGTTTAAACGCCAGTCTTTGATGTTCCTGCACTAACTGCGGATGTCAAGCTCTTTTTAACAGACGGTGGCGTTTTCACACTTCCAATTTCTCAATAGCATTGAAGCAGATAGCTGCCTAACATGCAGCCATAATTTGCTGAGGGTACTGTCACCTTACTGTGTTGTTTTTCTTGAGAAATTTAAAAATACAGAAAAGTACCAAGAACCTATATCAGGTATCCATGAACCTACCACGAGTATTGAAAGTTGTTAACGTTTTGACACATTTTATTCAAATATTTTTAAAAGATTAAA
>JAQZBX010045505.1:0-21026 GCA_029593785.1 Cabassous unicinctus | reverse complement strand
AAAAAAAAAAAGTTTCAGCAAGGGGAAGCGGATATGGGTCAAGTGATTGGGCTCCCGCCTATCATATAGGAAGTCCAGGGCTTGATTCCCAGGGCCTCCTGGTGAAGGCAAGCTGGCCCTCATGGTGAGCTGGCCTGCACAGAATGCTAGCCGGTTCGGAGAGCTGGCCCACGTGGAAAGCTGGCGCAGCAAGATGACATAACAAAAAGAGACACAGAGGAGAGGTGATAAGAGACGCAGCAGGCCAGGGAGCTGAGGTGGCGCAAGAGAGTGAGCACCTCAACATATTTATTTATATTTATTATATGTTGTATATATATATTTATTAACTATTTAGCTATACCATTGTACTGTACCTTATAAGAAATATTCAAATATAGAAATTAAAAGGTATAAATTGAAGATGAAATAAACACTACTTAAAATGTTTTCATTTTATTTAATTATACGAAAACTAATTTTATTTTGACCAGAAAATATCATTAATAATAAAAGCAATGTGATTGAATATACATAATTATTTTTTATTAATTTTTAAAATTAGAGAAATCATAGGTTTAAAGAACAATCATGCATAAAATACAAGATTCCCATATACCCATATAGCACCTTGTCTTGGTGTGGATCATTTGTTACAATGGATGAAAACCCGTTTTTATAATTATGCTATTCACTATAATCCAGGTTTAACTTAGGGTTCACTATGTAGTGTAATTCAATTGATCTTTATTTTATTTTATCTTATTACCGTATACATAACCTAACATTTCCCCTTTTAACCACATTCAGATCTATATTTCAGTGCCATTAATTACACTTACAATGTTGTGCTACCATCACCACCATCCATTACCAAAATATTTCCATCATTCCAAAGAACCTTGTATATTTTAAGCCTTAACCTCCTATTCCCTATGCCCACCCCGTCCCTTGGTAACCTCTATTCTAGATTTTGACTCTATGGGTTTGCTTATTCTGATTTGTTTTGAACCTTTTGATACAGCCATTAGAAGATCTGGTGCTATATTCCACTTCTTTTGATACTGGGTTTTTATCTCCATCATTGTTGAAAAGGATTCTATGAAAAACATGAAGGTCCCTATGGATGATGTGTGGCACAGGCTGCATTTGCCAAGTCAAGCAGCCTGCAGTTCAAGCCCATCCTCAGATTCTAGAAAGGAGCTGACATAGTCCTTTTCATCTTTCCTGATGGTGATCAGGTGGCCTTTAAAATTAATCAGATGTTTTGCCTTTTATAGTTTTATCAGGTGGGTTCTCCATTTGGAAAATTTAAAAACATGTTCAAAAAGTCCATTTCAAAATATTTAAGTGTTTTAAAAGAATTTTCACAATGGCACAAAATTACAGAGTAGCAGCAAAAACGCTTTAATTCCGGCACTTTTCTTTCAAAAAGGGGCTATCTTTTTCTCATTCTTAAAGCGTGAAACTTCTCTTGAAGGAGTAGATTACAGTTATTCATTTTGTAAAAATATTCCAGGTTATAAACTACTGAGACCTTGCTAGTTATAGAAAATTTTAGCAACACTGGAACAGTTTTGTTTTTGACGTTTAAGTTTTTTTTAAAAAAAACTCTTTTAAATATTATATTAAGAGATAATCTATGAATTACAATGAGTACAAAAGATTTTCCTTCTCATTCCCCATATCATTACAATAATTCTCAATTAAAAGATTCTCAGTAATAAAATCTATAAATTCACTTAATTGTACCCAGGTAAACTTTAATACACTACAATTAGCTTAAAAGCAAATGAGTGAGTGTGGGTTCCCGTCCACCCCTCTGCATATGGAGCTTCTGTTTATTTCCTAGGATGCTCCACCTCCCTCGTGATAGAGACCAGCATAAACATCGAATACAAATGGAAGATCTAGTTGTTCTCACCTGACTTTGGAGACCACTGACATAGGCAACCGGTTAAGTGATCATTCAACAACTCAGCTCTTCACCTTTTTTTTTTTTTTTCATTTTAGTTGATTTCTGAAGTTTTATTCACATCGGTATTCTTCACTTCTTGATAAGCATACTTCTAGATATTTTTAAATTATGTTACTATCATAAATGGGAAATTTGTAAAAGTGGCTATTGTTTGCAAATACGGATGTCACTAATTCTGCATATTGGCTCCACCACTTACCAGCTACGTGACTTCGGCAAATTATTAGCTTCTCTGTGCCTCCGTTTCCTCTTCTCTAAAATGGGGATAATAATAATGCTGAGCTTGTAAGAATGTTATGAGAATTAAACTAGTTAATATATGAGGAAACAATCAGCACAGTGCCTGACACATGTTTGGCTCTTATGATGACGATGACAATGATCCAGACATCCTGCTGAATTATTTTTTCTTTATAATAAAATTTTTACTGTTTTAGGTTTTACAGGCATTTAATCATATCATCTACAAATAATTATACTTTTACTTCCTTCTTTCCTATACTCATACCTTATATCTTTCTTTTGTCTAATAATTAGCAGTAATAATTTAATAATTTGAGTAATATTTAAAAATGGAGACAATAGTGGCAACCACAGCTTGTGCTTAGTTTTAGTGGAACTGCTTGTAGTATTTAGTGAAATATATGTATATGTAACAATTGAGATAGTCTTCTATTCCTATTATAGTTAGGGCTTTACTAAAGAATGGATATTGAAATGATTATATAGTTTTTCTCTTTGATTTAATATGATGATGAATTATACTGATGGGATTCTTGATATTGAACCATACTTACATTCTGAATTGACTCTTTACTTGGCTGTGCTCATTGTGTACTGATGAGCTCTCATTACTAATCTTTTTTTAAAACTCCTACCCCTTAGTGGTGACCTCTCAGTCCTATCCTTCCACTGCCATATATAACTGCTTCTCTATTTCCACCTCCATAAATTTATTTGTATGTATATTTTGTATAGATGGAACCAAACAATATGTCAACATTTCTATCCATTTCCAAACATTTACAACCTTTTTTACCAATTTTGCACAGAATAAGCCTCAGCTTTCCATTATCTATCCTCATTCTATTTTCTGGTGACCTCTAAACTAGCTATTAACACCATGAGTTTGCTCATTATATTTAGTTGATAATGGTGAAATCATGCAATATTTGTCCTTTTGTGTCTGACTTGCTTCACTCAACATAATTTCCTCAAGGTTCATCCATATTGTCACATGTTTCACGACTTCATTTCTTCTTACAGCTGAATAATATTCCACCATATGAATATACCACAATTTGTTTGTACTTTCATTGGTTGATGGACACCTGGGTTGTTTCTATCTTTTGGCAATCGTGAATAATGCCACTATGAATATCAGTGTGCAGCTGTCAATTCATCGTTACTAACTTTACTAAGAATTTTGCACTGCTGTTTACAAGTGAGGCCAGTCTACAATACTTTTTTTTGCTACTATGAACTAAATATATTGTGTAATATATAGCATATTTCCATTTATATAAAATGTAAATATAAATCAATTTATAAAGGTGAACTTCTTTTTTAAAAAATTTATTCCTCCACTCTCCCCGCCCCCCTTCTGCTTGGGCTCACTGTCTGCTCTCTGAGCCCATTCACTGCACATTCTTCTGTCCCAGGACCTCTGACGTGTGAAAGAGGCACCTAATCGCTTGAGCCCCCTCAGCTCCCTGGTTTGTGTGTCTCTCATTGTCTTTCCTCTGTGTCTCTTTTTTGTTGTGTCATCTTGTTGCATCAGTTTGTGGTGCGGACCAGCTTCGCCCTCACCAGAAGACCCCAGGAACTGAACCCAGGACCCCCCCATATGGAAGGTGGGAGCCCAATCGCTTGAGCCACATCCACTTCCCTAAAGATGAACTTTGATTAGTGATTATGTAGGGCTAGAAAAGGCATGCCAAGGGATGTGGAGTCCTTCTTCCTGGAGCAATGAAATAGTTCCAAACCTTTTTGTGATGATAATGCACAACATTGTGACTACACTAAAAGTCATTGACTATACACCCTAGAGAGATTGCATAGCATGTGAACACATCCCAACAAAACCGCTTAATAAATAATTGGCAAGAATAGCCAGAAATAGCAGCCTTGTATAGCAGGGGAAACAGAGAGAGATTGAGAGGTGAAGAATTTCCTTGTTTGTCTGTTTTTTTTGTCCATTACTATTTTGTTGAAATAATGAAAATGCTCCAATAATGATTGAAGTGATAAACGCACAACCATGTGATCACACCAGATATCATTGATTGTACACTTTGGATGATTGTATGCATTATCAACATGCATCAACAAAATTGATTTGTAAGAAGAAAAAAAAAAAACAGAAGTACTTTACTTAAAGCCATGGGACTTTATCAAGTAATCTGAGGGGATCGGTTGAATAGGAAATAGGGGAGGGTCCAAATTTAAATGGGAATTAAAGAAGGAGCCGGTGACAAAGACTAAGAATTATCTGCCATAGAGAAAGGTGGAAAACTAAGACTGTGGTGTCCCTGAAGCCAGGAGAGAAAAGTGTTTTGGGAAGAAGGGAGGGTGGTCAGTTATGTCATATGCTTTTGAAAGGTGGAATGAGGTGGTGACAGGAAAAATCCACCAGATTTGGCAGTGGTGGTAACCTCAGTAACAACCGTTCTAGTGGAGGAGAGAGGACAGAAGCCTGTTTGGAGTGGCTTGAGGCAAGAAGTCAAGAAGAAGGGGAGATGGCTCTTTCTTGAAGTTTTGCTATGAAGGACATCAGATGAGTGGATGGTAACTGAAGAAAAGTGTGATGTTGAGAGATTTGATTTTGTTTGCAAATGGTGATGGTTTTGAAGATGGGAGATATTAGAGCATAATGATATGCTGATGAGAATGATCCAGTAGAGTGAGAAAGAGAAAAATTGATGATTCAGGAAAGAGAGAAAGACTGCGGGAGCCAAGTCTTGAGCAGGTGGGAGGAGTTAGAATCCAGCCAAGCCAAGAGATCAGTCAGTGAGAGGATACTTCTTCCGTTACAACAGGAAGATAGAGAACAGTAGATCCATAGTGTTTGGGGTGGAAAGATTAGGGAGCTTCTATCTTAATGCTTCTGATTTTTCAGTTAAGTATTCATGTTATGCATGAGAAAATTGAGGCTTGGAGAGATCAGCTAACTAGACCAAGGTTGGACAGCTAGTAAGTGGCTGAACTGGACTTTCTGACTCCAGGACCTCCCTGAGGTCACCTGCTTTGCTGTCCCTTCCCCTCTATGGTATGTAACTCCAATGCTTTGAGCATCCTGAGCCCAGTCACTGTGCCAAATGAGTTTTCTTAATTAGCCACTCACAGATGCAGCTAAGCTTTCCAGCACAAATAAGCCTGTTTGCAGGTTTCGGTCAGTCATGCTACAGGGTGGGGGAAGGTAAATGGCATGGATTCTGGAATTTTTTGTCCACGATTTCATCCACATTTCCCGCCGTTGCTTCTTTTCACAGTAGCACAAGCTGTTGTGGCAGAAGAGAAGAGAAGCCTGCCAGTCTATCCCCAATTGCTGGTGAGCAGACCCAGGGCTCGGCAGAGCAGGGGGACTAGGGTGGAGGACTCTGGCAGCACCTTGACAGCTGAGGGCTGCAGGGCAGTCAAACTGGTCAGGTGAACAGACTCCAGCCTCCTCATTTGTTGGCCAATCTGACCAGAGGGGACTCTCCTAAGTTCCCCAACACAGAGGCAGCTCTTCTGTCTCTTCTAGGCCAAATAGCGTCAGAAATCTCAGCTCCAGGGTAGCTTGGAACCTACAGAATGTGAGCTCCGTGGATGCAAGGCCTCCTAGGCTGTCCTTTCACCACTGTATCTTAGCTGAAATGCCCAAAGACGGGTTGATATTTAACTCACTTCTCCACTCAGCATGGGTTATCGGGAAATTGCCCCACTTTATTAACCATGTATTTGGCATAGAAAGCACTCCAGGTTTTTCCTTTGGACTTTTAACTCCTTTGCACTGTTGACTTGCTCAAACTGTAGAAGTCTTGCTAGATGAATTTGGCTTCTAAGCAGGGTTCTTGAGGCTCAGAGGGATTCTGTTCTTGGCCTTTGTATATGAGCATTTCTGCTGAAAGGATGACCAACTTCACTTTCCTCTATCTGATATCCATATGAAAAACCTTATAGCTGACCTTTGTTTTTGGTATCCCCCTCTCCTGGATGCCTTGATCTCTGATAATGGTTGTAACTTTTTTTTGTCTATAATACTCTTGATCAATTTTGTTATAGGTGATATAATGTCTCATCAAAGGAACTGATGCTTTTCTTCTTTTGCTAAGCTTTAAATAATTTTAAATAGGATCATAATTACTTATTTATTGAGCATTTGAAAGAATTCTCCTGTGAATATCCTGGACCTTCTTACCAGTCACTGAATTACCTCTGAAATGTAGATTTAAAGCATGTGTCTCTGACAGTCACTTCCTCACATTGCCGCTTCCAATTTTAGTTCCCCTTCGCAGAAATCACTTCACATCACAAAGACCTTTCATTCCTTGGCACCACTTTTTCACTTTCCATTGTGCCCACCTCCATCCTCTCTTTCTATCTAACCCTGCTTGGAGCTCATGGTCCAACATTTTAATCACTGTATCAGTCTGGTTGGGATATGTTATGCCGTTGTAACAAACAACCACAAAAACCTCAGTGGCTAAAACAATGAGGTCCATTTCTCAATCACCCTACATGTCCATCATAAACCCGTTGGTGGGTCTGCTAAATGTCATCCTGCTCCAGCACCCAGGTTGAACATTGTTCCTCTCTGGAATATTGTCAACTACCTTGCCAGAGGGGTAAAAGAGCTGACCTAGCAATTCAGTGCTCAGCACTCAAAATGAGGACACTTTCCTTTGCTCACAGTTTATCCTGTAAGGGCACCCTGAAGGTAGAAATCTCGAACTATTTGGCAGACACTAATGCCCAAGTGCTATGTACTTAACTTAGTAAGTTAAGGCTTACTTAATACCTTAGTTTACATACTTCCTCATACTAAACTTGCTTTCTATTCTCAAACTTCACATGCTTTTTCTTTTCTCAGGGCCTTTGTCCTTTCCATTCCTTCTGTCTGGAATGCTCTTTTCTTACTCCTGAGTCCCCTGGCTCCTTCTCATCCTTCAGGTCTTTACAAGGACAGGGATTTAGCTATTCCTCTTTATAACCTTGAGTGCACAGAGCAGAGCTTGACAGAAAGCATGCACTCCATATATTTGACACATAAGAGATAAATGGATTTCTAGGCAAGTCCAATGCATAGCAACAGCCTTTTACCAAAGCTTTCCCACTATTCTCTCCATGACTGGATTTTACCTTGAAGTTGTTTTTTTTTTCAAAGATTTATTTATTTATTATTTATTTATGCCCCCCTTGTTGCTTGTGTTTGCTGTGTCCATTCGCTGTGTGTTTTTTCCGTGTCTGCTTATCTCCCCCTTGCTGTGAGGTCCTGCTGCATCAGCCCACCAGGCCACGCGGGCCGGCCCGCCCTCACAAGGAGGCCCCGGGAAGCGAACCCGGGGCCTCCCATATGGTAAACGGGAGCTCTATCGATTGAGCCACACCCGCTTCCTGTTGTGAGGTCTTGCTGCATCAGCCCACCAAGCCGCATGGACTGGCCTGCCCTCACAAAGAGGCCCGGGAAGCGAACCCGGGGCCTCCCATATGGTAAACGGGAGCTCTATCCATTGAGCCACACCCGCTTCCCTTGAAGTTGTTTTTACAAGGACTAACTCCTCTCTGAGTTGGTACTTGCTGTAGAATCTTTGCTTGTTGCTCTTAGTTGTATGTGACAATTGGGATGGCAAATATTTCTGGTGATGTGTTCTTTCCTTCACAACTCTGTAGACACAGCTCTAGTGTCTTCTGACTTCTGCTGCGGAAGATAATGAACCCATCAGATTTCCTCCAACCCTTCCAGCAACTAGCCTCTAGTGACCAAAGAGGTCCTTATTTATTCTTTTTTTAAATTAACAACTTTATTTCAAACTCACAAAAATAAAAGAACAGAGAAAGGCAGCTCAACAAGTTATCGAGACTTTACTCCTAAACAGTTCTTTTTCAGGCACTTTTATCTCATCTAAGTCCAGTTGCTAATTCAGTTTTTCCTCTAGTGTTCAGAAAGATACAAAGATGAACACAGATTAGTTAAATGACATGGTCAAGGAAAAAGCCCCTCCATTATATCTATCCGCACTCTATTTCACTCACTGGCTTTTCCTTTCCATCAGGGCACTGAGTATTTCTAAAATGGATCACCTTTGCCTTCCTCCCTATATTTTATCTTTTCTCAAATTGTTTTAATTTCTTTTCCTTAAGCATTCATTATGATTATGGCAGCAAGTTCCCTCTGTGACTCTACAATCACCCTTCTAATTTTATTTTTATTTTTCAACTACATTTTGAAAATTTTTGCATATGTAAAATAGTAATCATTTACTTTTTCCCTACTTGATTTACTATGGACTAAGAATGGTGAACTAAATTCTCCTAATACCAAAATATTTCTGTCAATGTCTGCTTGCATTTCTTGTATCGTTTAGGTAACATTTTCTGATGCTAGGTCATTTGGTACATCAGGTTGTAACCTTTATCTTTGATAAATGGTCTTCTTTTGTCATATTTAATGCTTTGTCCTAAATACAATCTTCTCCGATATTGAGATTGTAACTTCTGCTTTCTTTTTGTTTGCATTAGCCTGATATGACTTTGCCCATCTTTTTCCTTTCAGTATTTGAGTTACTTTATTTTAAAACTGTGACTTGCAAATAACATATGTACTGTGTTTTGCTTTGTGATTCCATCTGAGATTTTTTATGAGTGAATTTGTTCCATTAACATTTAATAATGGGACAAATACTGTTAGTCTCAACTCTGTCATTTCATGTTAAGCTTTCAGTCTCAACTCTGTCATTTCATGTTAAGCTTTCTTGTTTACTGCTTTTTAAAAAATCTTTCATATATGGCTTGTGTTTTCTTTTCTCTGTCTTGTATGCAGTTCGTTTATTTATCAATTTTTTTCATTTAGAAAGTTTGTGATTTCTTTGTGGTTATAGATTTATCTTATAACAGCAACTTTACATAATATACCTGTGATGGTTAGGCTAATGTGTCAACTCAGCCAGGTAATTGTGTCCAGGTGTTTGGCCCAGCAAGCACTGGGCTAATTGTAATACAAGAACATTTATGGACTTCGATCACCAGTGAGTTTACTGCATGGATGGCTGATTACATCTGCATCAGTCAGGGAGCTTGATCATCAATGGGTGATGCTTTTATCCAATCAGTTGAATGCCTTAAAAAGGGAAATGATTTCAACATTCAGAGAGAATTTCCCAGCTCGTCGTTGGACAGCCAACTTCTCCCAGAAACTCATCAAGGACCTTTCATCGGACTTTCTTCGGAGCCCCTGGTTTGCAGCCTGCCTGTGGAACCTGGATTTGTGCATCCCCACGGTCGCGTGAGAGACTCTTTTAAAATCTCATATTATTGACAAATATATCCTGTTGATTCTGTTTCCTGAGAGAACCCTGACTAATACAATACTTAATTTCTTATTTGCTTAGAAAGTACCTAAAAGACATAGACATTTTTCTATGAATAATGGGGTAATTAAAATACTCTTCTTGGGAGCAGAAGTAACTCAAATGGTTGAGTGCCTGCTTCCCATGCATGAGGTCACTGGTTTGATTCCTGGTACCTCCTAAAAACAAACAAACAAACGAAAAAACCAACTTTCATTGGGGAGTGGATGTAGTTCAGTAGTTGAGCACCTGCTTCCCATGTACGAGGTCCTGGGGGGAAAATATATATACCTCTTTTGCCTTCCACCTTCCCTCACTATTCTTCTTCCTTTCCTCTACCCATTTTTCTCAATTATGTTATGATTCCTAGCTTTTCTAGTATTTATTTTTAGATCGATAAATGAAATTATATCTCTATTATATCTTGGATTATCAGCTTTGAAAATATTCTAATATTGTTACATCTACATTGCATTTTTTATAACATTGATATTCTGTTGTGAAACTTTAATTCTACATTTAAATGTGTTCAGTGCTTATGGTCAATCCTTTTGCTATAATTTCTTTGTTTAAGTTTATTAATTGGATAAAGTAGGTTATTTTAAAAAGGCTCATGGAGAACTACTTTCCTTGAGTTAGTGCATGCTTGAAAATGTTTCCTGCCTCTACACTTGGACAGCTCTCTGCTGACTATGACACTCTTGGGTCATGGTTTCACTTCGAGTTCATCATAAGCACCACTTCACGCCCATTAAACACTGATATACTAATTACAGCAATGCTCACTCATATAAAAATAGACTCCCAAACATTTTATTGTATACACATAATAACAGCTTATTTCTTATAACAAAAAAACATGAAGGGATGTGGATAGTTGACACACACAAAAAGCACTCTTCCACGTGTTAAGTTCAATAATTTAGACTTCTTCCGTAACATGGATTCACCAGGATCTAGTTCCCACCAGGATCCAGCTGGCAGAAGAGGAAAGAGAACATGGCAAAGACAAAGTTGCTTCTTGAAAAGCCTAGACCCTGAGCAGGCACACAATACTTCTGCTACCTTTCTACTGGCCAAATCTAGTCACGAGGCCACACCGATGTGCCCAGGAGATTGGGAAATGAAGAGAAGCTGTGTGCCCAGGAAGAAGTAAAAATGATCAGCTGGAAAGCTCTGGCAGGGTGGAGGAGGTGAAGTCTGAATTAACTTTTTTTTTTTTTTTTTTTAAAGATTTATTTATTTTATTTATTTATCCACCCTTGCTGCCTGTGCTGCTGTGTCCATTCGCTGCGCGTCTTCTCTGCGTCTGCCCATCTCCCCCTTCCTGTGAGGTCTTGCCGCATCAGCCCACGGTGCCGCGTGAGCCGGCCTGCCCTCACAAGGAGGCGCCGGGAAGCGAACCCGGGGCCTCTCATATGGTAAACTGGTGCTCTATCCATTGCGCCACACCCGCTTCCTGCCGTGAGGTTGCTACATCAGCCCACCGCACCGCTCAGGCCGGTGTGCCCTCACAAGGAGGCCCCGGGACGTGAACCCGGGCCTCCCATATGGTAAACGGGGGCTCCATCCACTGAGCCACACCTGCTTCCCTGAATTAACTCTTATTATTTTTCTCTCTCTAACTCACTTGCTCTTTTTTGATAGAGACTCACATGAACTTTTCTTTACTTTTGAAGTTGAATTATTTTACCAGGATATATACCAGTGGTGAGTTTTCTGTATAATTTCCCCCTAAAACATGGTGTACTTTTTCAATCTGCATTTGATTCTTCTTTTATCTTAGGAAAAAAATTTGAATCATAGTTTAAAATATTTATATGCTACATTTGCTCACCTCTCTTCTTTAGGCTCATACATTCAATTTACTATAACAAATACATTTTAAATATTTGTTATTATCACAGGGCCACATTCCTGAAGAATCCAAAAATATTTGCATCTTTCTGTCG
This sequence comes from Cabassous unicinctus, assembly GCA_029593785.1. Classification (NCBI taxonomy): domain Eukaryota; kingdom Metazoa; phylum Chordata; class Mammalia; order Cingulata; family Chlamyphoridae; genus Cabassous; species Cabassous unicinctus. The sequence goes on along the minus strand of JAQZBX010045505.1, from coordinate 9,567 downwards.
GCTAAGACAGTGGGTTTTTCCAAATTGCAGCTTACAGCTCAAAAATAGGTCACAACATTTATTAAGTGGGTGTGACCTGTTAAATTAGTTTTCTATTGCCGCATAACAATACCCACAAATTTAGCAGCTTGAAACAACATACATTTACTGTGCCATAGCTTAGCCAGGTCCTTTGTGCAGGGTCTCACAAGGATGCAATCACAGTGTCAGCTGGGCTGCATTCTCATCTGGAGACTCAACCGGGGAAGAATCCAAGCTCATTCAGGTCACTGGCAGAATGTGTTCCCTCGCATCTGTGAGGCTGAAGGCCCAGCTTTTTTTTTTTTTTTTCAAATGAAGGAAAGTCCCAAATAACTTTACTTTTTTTTTTTACATTTTTAACAAATCAATTTTATTGATATATATCAATAAAGCATAAAATTTATCCAAGTGTACAATCAATGGTATTTGGTATAACCACATGTCTGTGTGTTCATCACTTCAATCATTATTAAAGCATATTATTTCAATACTAACATGCAGAACTGTGTGGGAGAGAGAGTGGTCTACAATGTGAAATATGGTCCATGCTTAATGGCAAAGCCCCAGGATGTGTTTGTCAATTGCAATTAATGTGCCACACTAATGAAGGATGTTTATGTGGGAGATTGTGGGAGGTGTGGGAGGTGGGGTGTATAGAAATCCCTATATTTTTTGTGTAACATTTATGTAATCTAAGTATCTTTTTTTAAAAGTTTTTTAAATTTGAAAAAAAAAAAAAAAGAATAGCCAGAAATAGCAGCTATGTACAGCTGGGGAAACAGAGATTGAGAGGTGAGGCTCAGCTTTTTGCTAGTTGTTGCCTGGAGGCAACCCTCAAGTCCTAGAGGTCAGCCAGAGTTGCTAAAATCTGCTCTGAGTTCCTTGTCACATGGGCTGCCTCAGCGTGGTTCCTACTTCATCAAGCCAGCAAGTTGCCTCTCTCTCTCCAATCTGCTAAGACAGAGTCTTACACCAAGAGAGCGAAATCTGATAACCTTTGCCATATTCTATTGGTTAGAAGCAAGCTGCCCAAGTCAAGGGGAAGGGAGGTAATAAAAAGACATGAACACCAGGAGGTGGAGCTCATTGGGGGTTTCCTTAGGGTCGTACCTCCACACTTGAATTTAAAAAATAAAAGAGCATAGAGGCATATAGAAAATACCAGGAAGCATTACATGCAATAAAAGCATATGCTTTTAAATGAAAATTTTGTTTGTAATGCAAACATCTGTGTGTGTATGGGGGTAGTGAGTTATAAAAATGCATTTCTTACCAATTTTCACAAACAAAAGTGTTGACAGCCACCGACTTAGGAGATCTTCTCGCAAACATTGAAGATAAATCTGCAATTAAACTGCAAATAAACCTATGCTCTACTTGGCTTCTTCTCTCTGTTCATTGTGCTCCCATAGCAACCAGAAAGAAATTTTTTTCCAACTTGCTCTTCTTCATTTTTGCTAATAGTAATAGTAGCATATCACAGTCCTTGAATTCTCAAAGGGCTTAAATGAATATAATTATTTTCTCTAATGTTTTTTTCATCAAATACCCCTGTGAAACCCAATAAGCCTTTTGAGTTTATATACCACAGGGAGCGTCATCTCTTTTTGAGTTGTTTTCCCTCTCTCCCCACTGCGTGTGAGGTCTGCTCATGCCCTCTTTCACAGTTTCTGAATGTCCCCTGCCCTCGGCTGCTCTGCTCCATGCATATTGAAGTTTGACATTAGAAGTGTTCTCTTATTTTACTGAGGGTGAATTTTCCATTTTTGTTCTTAGTCTCATTATTTTCTCGTGGCTTAAGAGAAGGGTCCAAGAAGAAATTTGTGATTTTGCTAATTTTTCCTTTTCTGTTTTCTTCTTAGCTTGAAGAACCAAAAATGGTGAGCTTGGAAGAGTCTTATTCCTTCTCCCCATCCTTTACTCTGAAATCAGAGTGAGGGGCATCTCCTCTCTTACGTTTTCATTGAATATTTCCCCCCTTTGTCTCCTTTCCCAATAAGGTGATAGAGAAGAGTATTAATGAGAATTTTCGGGATTTTTTTTTTTTTTAATCTTCTTTTTATTTAAGGGAGGATTTTGGGGGTGAGAAGCTTCTCCAAACCCAGACAGGATGTTTAGTTTCTTTCTTTGACTATCACTTTTCTGAGATTATAGATTTGGGATCCCCTTTTCTTTATTTGCTGGCAGATGATAATGTGTGTGTGTGTGTGTGTGTTTCTCACAATCTTTTTTTGCTCATTTCATTGGGTCTTGGGAGGAATAGTATATGATCTGGCTTTTCTCAGCCACCTTTTCCTAGAAGTTCTAAATATTATTTTCTAGATGTTTTTCAGGGATTATTCTCTTTTCCCCAAGCCCCTATCTAGCCTAGGTAAGAGTTTCATCACACCTCTGACATGCACGATTTAGAATTAGCTGTGCTCCTGGAAAGACATTCTTCCATGCCCATTTTTAGAAAGATGAAACAATCGGTACACACCTTCTCTCCTTATTTCTTTTCCTTTCTCTCCCTCTTCCACCTTTCTTGCCCCAACCCTTACCATTTTCTTTTAAAAATATAAGAATGGAGAAACTCAATTACGTGTGTAAATGCAAAACACAACATCATCATAGCTGAAGTCAATTAACATTACCTCAGGGGGAGAAAATCAGTCCTGGGTTAAAAGGCCTAGGAAGGAAAATTAACTGTGAATGCTCTTTCAGTTAACAATCAAGGGGGAAAAAATGTTTGCCTCTCTTTTGTAAGCAGCTCTCTCTGCGTTTATTGTCAAAATGAGGTCAGATTTGCTTCTTCAGATGACCCAGTGTTCAGTTTAAAAATCCTAGAGGAGGGAGGAGGGAGGTTGAGCACCCACCTCCCATATGGGAGGTCTGGGGTTCAGTTCCTGGTGCCTTCTGAGAAAACAAACAAACAAGCAAAACAAACGAAGAAACCAACCCAGGGAAGCCAATGTGGCTCAGAGGTTGAACAACGGCTTTCCACATATGAGGTCCCGAGTTCAATCCCCAGTCCCCGATACCAAAAAAAAAAAAAAAAAAATCCTAAAGGATTGACCACCAGGGATTGCCTCAGCCTTCCTGGGGATCTTAATAAGGAAAGCCCCTGGTTCTCATAAACCCACCACTCCAAGAAAGGAAAAGACAAAACAAAGTCTAAATCATGGTATATGGGATTGCTAAACGTATGGAATGAAGAGAAAGCAAATAGCTTTTCTGGAACGTCACCATTGAACTCAGTGGGTTGACCTGAAGAAGCTGAACAATAATCAAAGGCTTCCCAGTGGTAAACAAGTGTATAGAGCTGCTGTAGGCAAGGATATTACACACATTTTGGTAATTATGCTAAGCTTTTCATGTCAATTTGTGCAAAACTAGGAAAAAATTAATAAACAGAGAGTATCATTGTGACATTGATGTTGAAAAATAAGAGTAGATCTTCTTTATGCATTGTGCCATGGCAAACCTTTATTTTGTGAGTTTTTAGGTTTTAGGCTTACATTCAGTAATTATTTTCTGAAACAGGATTCTAATGGATATTTTACTAGCACTAATTCATTAATCACTCTGCAAATATTTTTGGAGTATAATAAATAAGTCACTGCTCAAGTGTCAGATAACTATGCAGATGGCAGGGGACCATACGGTGGTTACAAGTGAGAATTTAAAAATGTAAAGGACAAAACCCTCATATTCATTTACAGCAATTAAATACATGACCAAGAACCATCTGCTGTGACTCATTAGCCCCCTGTGGACACTTATGTAAATGTCAGTTTCATGTTGGTTTATCTTGGTTCGAGATTCCAAGGAGAAGAAATATATTTTCCTTAATTTTCTGATTACTTCTTAAAGATTTATTAATGTTTTTTTTTATTGCATTACTTTATTTCTGTACTTAGCTCAAAGATAACATGGTGGGTATCAAGGTATTTATGCTGGTTTCCAGGTTTTCTTCTGCTCTATGCTATTTTCTCTATTCTGGCTTGGAGCCAAGTATTTTTTTTCCCCTCGCATTTTTCTAGCTTCTCTTTACGTCGCTTGGGAGGAAGTAGGGGATGGAAGAAGATGAACTGTATTGTGGTAGGCAGGAGTTTCTTTATATTACCAGACACAAAAGCAGGCATTCGAAGATAGGCTGAAATTTGTTCATTGCACGATGCTTCCTGGACAATTTGATTGGGCTAATTTATTTTCTGAGAACAGGTCTCAAATCCTAAACATTCATCACTTCCAAGTTTTAATCTCCCTAATGACACATTGCTCTCCTCAGAGGGAGACTTTTAAGCTAACAACACATAGGCAATGCAAAAAAGAGTAGGAAGTAGGGTTAAGCAATTACCTAATGCATCTGGTGCCATATAGGAAATCTTCAAATGAATGGATCATTCAGGTGAAGGAAGCTTTTCATTTTAACATCACCAAAAATAACTGAATTTCTGCTTCATTTTAGCCATACAGATTAAAAAAATATATTTTGTAAGGCATCACTTTCCTGTTATATTATAACAAGATGCAACTGAGAAATGTACATTTATATCAAAGGAAAGGCCTTGACCTAATGTACGTGGCAGCCCACAGCTCTTGAGAAATTTTGTGATCTCATTGGTTAAGAGTTATTCCAGATTCTTGTCCATTTCTCACTGACCAGTGAATGCCAAACACCTTCTCCCTTCTTGACAAATGATAGGGGTCTAGACTGCTAGGAATAAGGAGAGGCCTGGCCCAAGTGCGTGGGTTCATGGGTCAGCTGCTTTTTATAAGAAGCAGGGAGATTTTTCAATGTTTGGGAGGTCTGGCTATCAAATGGGGGAAATTATAAGATTAATACACATATGACAATGAGTAGAAAGCCTCGTTGGGCTCAAACAACATTTTTGCTATGGAGCAGGCTAAGAATTGGGTAAACCCAAGGGGCTTTGTCTAGTGTTTCCATAAGGATTAACAGTTCCACCCATGCTGGTGAGAGACAAATTCAAATCCAAATGACAAAACCAGTCCTTATTTTCTAAATATCCCAAAGACAAGAGGAGAGATAGGTTTCAGGTATATGATCTGAGCCATCATGTTTCACTCTTTTGTCCAAGGCAGAGAAAGACAAGCAAAGAGTGGGATAGCTGTGAGCAGCCTGGAGGTGACAGAAGTCATGGTGGTAGCCTTGAAGATGTGTCATGTCTAGGATTTGATTTTACCCTGCAGATTAATAAGTTAGCCTGTTACTATTTTATGGATGCTGAAAGAAGACACAAGACTCCCGGTTCAGAGACAAAGATCTTTATTACCCATGGCACAGCAAGAAGCATCAGCATCAGAGTGTCTGCATTAATTCCCCTTGTACCCCACACCTCATGAGGGGGCATACAAAAGCCACAAATGGCATCTGTATATGCAGTGAGAGGTATTGCAAGAGAAGAACACTGGGCTTGGGGAATCTACCTCTTTAATAATAAACAAGCCTCCCCTTTGTCCCAGAGGGAGACAATACACCATCCATCAGGGTTGTTCTCTGAAAACACAATCCTAAGAAATGATTCAGGTAAATTCTGATGAGGACCTTACATTCTAAGCATACCCAGTAAGACAGGTATTAGTGTAAAAGACCAGTGGAGGACTGACTCGCCCAACACTGGTGAAGTGAAGATGGTAAAAACAATTGTTTAAAAGTAAAACTGAAGAAGCCTTAGAGGATGGATGATCATTCAGTGCTGGTGGGATCTAGATTATGGCTTAAAAAGGGTCATGGCGGTGACCTCAACTGGTCTACCAAGAACTTATCTTTACTAGACAATGTCTAGTAGTGAAGGTGCTTAGAGATAGAAGGGATAAAATATCAGAAGAGTTTAAAGGAAATAAAGAGAATCTGAGGTGTTTGAAGAATGTAAGAATGATGTGTTGGGAAGGTATACAAGATGATAACAACAGAGGTGGTGGATTGCCCCTTGGACATGACTCACTAAATAAGAAGTATCCATAGGCTCATCTCACGTTGCCAGGGTATGGGAGAGAGACAGGAGAGGGATGGTGGGGTAGCATAGCTGAGGAGAAAAGATGATAAATAAACTACCCAAAGATTTATGGATTCCTTTGGACTAAAGTAAGAAGTAGAAGTTGCTGGGGAAAGTAGGTTGCCATTCCAGTGGCACTCAGGGGTAAGGTGGGGGTAAGGTGGGGGTCACTTGCTGGAGATCAGGTGGGGTACAGTGTGGAATCTTGTAGTTGTATAATATAGACAATATAAGAAGTGAAGGAGCCCTCGAATTACCTAATGAACCACACAATTGTGCGAATATCAGATGTTACCAAGTCTAGACATGCACCTGATCACATGAGCTGATGTTCTCCCTCTGCCTGCTCATTAATAAGCAAAGGGGCTTTTCAAGCCCTGATTATGAGAAGAGCCACCAAGGGGAAGGAAAGGAAGAACTTGAAAGTGGAGAAGGGAGCTCTGAGATTGCCTGAAAGAAGGGACTGCATTTTTAAACTAGAACTGACTAAAGTACCTGGAATGGGGCTAAAAAATCCCAAGGAAGTCTAAAGAAAACAAGATCCAAAAAAGCCTAGAACTAATAAGTGAGTTCAGCATGTTCACATATTACAAGATCAACATGCAAAAACCAACCATATTTCTATATACTAAGAACAAACATGTGGAAACCAAAATTAAAAACACAGTATCATTTACAATTGCCCCAAAGAAAATTAAATACTTAGATATAAATCTACCAAAACATGCACAAGATCTGTATGCTGATAAATGCAAAATGCTGATGAAGGAAAAAAAAAAAGACAGCCTAATTAAATGGAGAGATGTACTGTGCTCATGGATTGAAAGACTCAACATAGGAAAGATGTCAATTCTCAACAAATGGATTTAACAAATGGATTAACCTCGAAAAGGTTTTTGTAGACATAGTCAAGCTTATTCAAAAATGTGTATAAAAAGGCAAAGGACCTAGAAAGCTAAAACATTTTGGAAAAGAAGAATGAAGTGGGAGGAATCATTCTATCTGATGTTAAGTTTTCTTGTATAGCTACAGTAATTAAGACAGCATGGTACTGTTCAAGGAATAAATACATAGATCAATGGAATAGAGAACCCTTGCAAATATGCCCAACTGATTTTTGACAAAGGTGCAGAAACAATTAGGTGGAGGAAGGAAAGTCTTTTCAACAAATAGTGCTAGAGCAATGGGAGGATATTCATAGGTGCGGGAAAAAAAAAGTGAACCTTGACCTAAACCTCACATCTCATATAAACATTAATTCAAAATTGATCATGGACATAAATGTAAAAGGTAAAACAATAAAACCTTTAGGAAAAAAACGGAAGAGAAATTTTCTGGACTTCAGACTAGGCGAAGAGTCAGATTTGACACTAATACAACAATCCACAAAAGGTAAAATTTTAAAACTTTTTCTCTGGAGGAGAAAGGAGAGACCAGCAAACACCACCATGTGCATTGCCAGAGGAGTCCAAGATTGCCAGCAGCCAGTTTTCAGGAGGAAAGCATCATCTTGATGATGTCTTGATTTGGACATTTTCATGGCACCAAAACTGTAAGCTTGTAAGCTAATAAATTCCCATACCTAAAGCCAACACATTTTATTGTCTCTGCTTTCGGCAGCTTAGCAAACGAGGACATTAGCCATTAGGAAAATGCAAATTAATACCATGACATATCACTATATACCTATGAGAACAGCAATAAAAAGTAGTTACAGGCCAAATGCTGGAGGGAATGCAGAGAAACTGGATCTCTCATACCTTGCTAGTGGGAATGAAAATGGTATTGTCATCCTGGAACATAGTTTCAAGGTTTCTCATAAAGCTAAGCATGCACTTACCATTTGCATAGGATCCAGCAATCACACTACTGGGCATGTATCCCAGAGAAATGAAAACTATGTCCACACCAAAATATGCACACAATTGTTCAAAGCTTCCTTTGTAAAGGCCTAAAACTGGAGACAGCCTGAATACTTTTTAGTGGGTGACCGGCTAAACAAACTTTGGCACATCCATACCATGGAATATTGTTCTGCAATAAAAAGGACAAAACTATTGATACACGAACATCTTGGGTGGATCCTGAGTGAAAAAAAAAAAAGCCCATCTCAAAAGGTCATATATTGTATGAATCCATTTCTGTAACATATTTGTAAAACAAAATGAATGAGGTTGAGATGGAAAACAGATTATTGGTTGCCAGGGGTCGGTGATAGGAGGGCAGATCTTCCATGCCCTGTCCCTCTGGCTGCCCTGAGGCCACACTGAGCCTTTTTTTCATCCCCCAAAATAGATCCAACTTCACAATGTAATTAAAGTGGCAACTGAACGCTCTGTTCATGTTTGGGTTGGGGGATTGGGGGGGTGGGAAGGGGAGGAAGAGGAGAATTCATATTGCATAACACAGTAGGGGAACCTGATCACTTTCCCCATTAGTTAGCTCTGGGTTTCTTCCCATAGTTCTTGTCTATCCATTTCCTCGTCTCTTGTTTTTCTCTCCCCACTTCCAACCACCATAATCTCTAAAATCCACTTCTTTGCCCAGGAGAGCTCAGTTCTTGTCCTCACTCTTCCCGCGCCTGGGGGTGGGGGCAAGGGATCGTGTTTGCTGGGGTTTGGTGGGGAGGTCTCAGCGCATTGATTACCATTATTATTACATGACCATTCGCACCTTGAGGCAGGAGCACCCTCTTATTCAACTTCTTGTCACTCTCTCTTTTTAAAATTTGCTGTGCTTAGCACAGGACCTGAAAACTGATGCTTAAAATATCTGTTGCATGAACAAATGGTCAAGTGAATGGACATTATGTCATCATTTATCTTCCATCCTTCCTTCCATTCTCCCCTTTTTCCTTCTTTCCCCCATTCCTTCATTTCTCCATTGTTTTGACTTTTATCCATCATACCATTTTCAATGCCTAGGGCAAACTATTGCCTACTCTGCCTGGTTTCGTAAATTAAAATTTTGTCAGCACATGACCATGACCATGTTTTGTATCTGGCTGCTTTTGTGCTCTAACAGCAGAGTTGAGTAATTGTGATAGAGACTGTATTGCCCATACAGCCTAAAATATTTATTATCTGGCTGTTGGGGATTGACTCTTGTTCATGACTTGTTCAAGTCTTTTTTTTTTTTTTTACGATTATTTTATTTATTTCTCCCCACCCCCTCATTGTTTACACTTGCTGTGTCTGTTTGTCTTCTTTGTTTCTTTAGGAGGCACCAGGAACCGCACCCAGGACCTCCGATGTGGGAGGGAGGCACCTAATCGTTTAAGCTACCTCCGTTCCCTGCTTTTGTTGTATCTCTCGTGTTTTTCTTCTTGTGTCTCTTGTTGTGTCAGCTTGCCGTGCCTGTCCATCATGTCAGCTCACTGTCTTGCTCATCTTCATCAGGAGGCATCGGGAACCTCTGCTCCCTGCTTTTGTTGTGTCTGTCATTATGTTTTTCTTCTTGTGTCTCTTGTTGCATCAGCTTCTTGTGACAGCTTGCTGTGCCTGCCCATCTCGCTAGTTTGCTGTCTTCTTTAGGAGGCACCAGG
>JAQZBX010045504.1:0-21025 GCA_029593785.1 Cabassous unicinctus | reverse complement strand
CAGTGAGTTTACTGCGTGGATGGCTGATTACATCTGCATCAATCAGGGAGATTACATCATCAATGGCTGGCGCTTTTATCCAATCAGTTGAATGGCTTAAAAGGGGAAGTGATTTCAACATTCAGAGAGAATTTTCCAGCTCTTCGTTGGACAGGCAACTTCTCCCAGAAACTCATCAACGACCCTTCGTTGGACTTTCGGAGCCACTGGTTTGCAGCCTGCCTGTGGAGCCTGGACTTGTGCATCCCCACGGTTGCGTGAGAGACTCTTTTAAAATCTCATATCATTGACGGATATCTCCTGTTGATTCTGTTTCCCGAGAGAACCCTGACTAATACACCCCCTTTAGAAATAAAGGTCATGTGAAACCACTCTTTCAATAAGATGCTTGCAATTACCGAAAGGGATGAGCAGGGAGGGGAAATGAAGTTAGGGAAAAAGTAATAGATGTGTTCCCACCAGACCTGGAAAGGAACCCAGATGTTTGTTTTATAAAACTTGCTCTGTTTACAAAGGCAATATATGTTTACAATAGAACAGTTTTTTAAGTACAGGAAAGCACAAAGAAAATGGAAACTCATCCATATTTCCATGACCAGAGATGATCACTATTAAGTTTTGGTGTTTTCTTTCTGATCTTTAACTACGCACATATCCTGTATACGCACATATTCCTTTAATCACGTTGTACATACTGATGTGTTTACTGAGGAAGAGAGAAGACTTTGTTTAACTTTATTGTTTGTATCAACTACTTTTAAATTTTTATGAAATTAATACATGATCATGACGGGGATTTCAAACAGTGCAGAAGGGAGCAAATTTAAAACAAAAGTCACCATCCTATCTGCTTATCTCACTGCCCCAGCAGTAACCACTGGTAACAGTTTCTTGCATCTGCTGAGACCATGTTTTCCAAACAAACGTCCTTTAGAAACTATGGCCTCTTAAGAGTAAAGTGTTAGGAATGAACACTTGTCTCCAACACCAAAGAAGTTTTGATTAGGAAAGCTGCAACAAAATTCATGAAATAGTATGGCCCTAAACTTATGAAATAAGCCTGGATGAAGTCAATAAATCTAAAAAGACCCACTAAGTGGATTAAGGATTATGTTTTCTTCAAATTCTAATGTTACAGTGAGGACAGGTGTACACAATCAGGAAATAGTAATAACAATAGCACGAAATCACCTTAGTATCCTGTGATGCTGCTATACTCTGTAGAGGGAGCCAAACGTGATAAAACAAATTATGTATTTTAGTTTGAAACCACATTATTTCCTGCCTTTTTTTCTGTTGTCATTTGCGCCACCTTGTGGTAATTACAGACATGTATTTTAAGCAATTAGTTTTATGTGTTATTACAGATTTATCAAGCACAAGGTTTATTTGTATTAACTATTAAAACTTACTACTATTTGTATTTAGTTATGAATCAATGGTATATTCAAAAGGCTATTATAGTACAGTGAGATCACTTCCTTAAGCACAATAAGAAGATTGTGGTGGTTATTTACTGAGAAAATACCACAAATAGATAATTTCCCACTTACAAATGGATTACCATCCAAAAGTTCATTTGCAAGGTGGAACTTTAAACTTATTTTTATGGAGTAACAATGTTATAATTAGGTTCCCCGGCAGACCACAAAAGCACATTTTCTATCCCAGAAATACCATAGTAGGCAATATAACGGAAAAACAAAATGAAACAAACAAGCAAAAATAGAACATACTATTGTGGCATGAGTCACCTTTTTAAAAGTGATAAAATATATTAAAACATAGACCTTTCTGAGGGAGAGAGAGATACACAACCCCATGGCCCGGCCCTTCTGGCTCTGAACTCAGTGTTCCTCTTGAGGTTTTGGACAAAGCAGGTGCTGGGACAGAGGAGAGATTTTTCCTAGAATGGCAATGCCATGCAGGAAACAGGGAAGGGAGTTTTCCTAGAGCATCAGGGGATGGAATTTATCTTGCTCCACTGGAGAGATGTTCCTAAGTGAATCCCATAAAAGAAATTGCCTGTGAATGGAGCAAAATTGCTGTAATACTTACTCCTACATTTAATTTTGGATGCCTTTGGATAAATCTTGGACCAGATCCAAATAAAGTTGGCTACTGGAAATATGGAAAATTGATATAACATCATCTTAGAACAAATTTCAAAAGCAGGACTATAATGAGGCTTTCTTATAATACTTCTTGATAACCTTATATATATATATATATTTGAAGTACAGTTTCACACTTAGTCCTTCTAAAATACTCATGCATTTTCTCAATTGTGGCAGAGAACACAGGCCAATACAGTAAAACCTTGATTACAATCAGCTCAACTAATCAGAACCTTGGATTAGTCTATATTGTCTTTTATACTACCTTTTCTTGAAAAAGTGGCAACTGATAAGAATGCACACTATGAGGCAAGTTACTGTCAGTGTCTTCCTGAGATTCTTCACTAATTCAGCTCAATCTCTGATGCCTCCTACATCTACATAGCTGGATTAAAGAATATTTAGGATGACCATTCAAAGGCATTGAGACATTTTTTGTATATTCAGTACACTCATTTCCTAAAGTGTAGTAATGGTGTTAGGAAGATTTTCAACAAACAATGGCTTAATTAAAAAAATTTTTTTTCTGAGGCCTGAAACAAGCAAAAAAATCTATTTTAACCTGCCTTATTACTCAGACTCCTTTTAATCACAATGTTCCTATATATCTGGCAGGGGGAAAAGACAGCTACTTCACTTCAGTAAAAAGTAAACAGATCCTCAGAAAACTGAAATCATCAATCTATCTATTAATAAGTGAAACAGATGATTTTCACAAGTTAATTTTGCAATTGAATTTTAGGAGATAAAAAATAATTTACTTTATTCGGTCCATGTGAGGGTTTTTAATAAACCTTAATGAAATGTTTTGTTTTGTTTTTTCTTTGAAGACCATTAACTTAAGATGGGTGACCTGGAAATTCAATTTCAATCTTAATAAGCTTTATGCTATAGCTTTTTGCACTTGAAGTGGTAGCCACTTCTTACCTTGGTGGTTCCATTTCCTATAAGTAACACATGGAAAAGGTCTGTGATGTAACTGTTAAGCATGTGCTGGTAGTCATTGGTAACAGTCATGTTTGTCAGCAGTCTCAGTCCGGCCAGCTGCACAGCAGAGTTCAGCGGATCAGAGAAGACATCCTCACAGACTTGATTCATGTATATCTGAAAAAAAAACAAAAAACAAACAAAACAAAACAAAACCATGAGCATCTTGGAATCACCAAATCTTCTACTGAATAGTCACTTCTTTGCACAGTGGGTGTGTGGGCTACTGTCCAAGATGGAGCTGGCTTCTCAGAAAAGGTAGTATTTTTATCCAGCCCTCAAACTCTGGTGACTTTTTAAAAAAGCTACCTGTGTTAATGTCAGGCGCTGTGCCAAGCATTCTACAAATAGTACCTCATTTAATCCTAAGACAACTCTATTAAATGGGTGTTACTCTGGCCATTTTACAGACGAGGACTTTATAAAGTCAAGGAACTTGCATCCTCTGCCCAAATTCAGCCAGCCGTTATGGGAACACTGTCTGACTCTAGAGATCTTGCTCTTAATACCACTGACTTAATACCACTGACGTGTTGGGGGCCTCCCAACTCAGGCCACCCTTCTGTTTCGACTGGTCTGGGCACACCAAGGTCAAGGAGGAAGATCTGTTAGGCCATTTTATATCACAGTAAATATCTTAGTAGGGTCCAGAGAGCGATCATATTAGAAACAAAAAGCTGTGAAATAGGATTTTTCTTTAGGGATAATTCTATCAAAAGTAGGCAGAGGCAAGAACATACTTGGCTCAAGGGCCTTATTTACCTAGATACATGGATCTGAACTACCCCTTTGTGATAATGTTAAACACCACTGGCAAAAAAGTTATGAAACGCCAATAGTGTTCCTGTTTCATATATGACAGAATTAAACCCAATATGATGGAAAGTTTTCCAAAACTCTGTTTTCTATGTCTGACCATGATCTTGCCAGCTTGGAAAAATTATGTTTCACAGATAAATGGTATCCACCAAATTAAATCTGACCACCAAAAGTTCCAACTGGTAAGAAATTTATCCTAATATGAACTGTTAAGATATTACCAATTGTCCCATAAGCGAGTATTAGTATTTTTTAATCCCCAAATGTATTTATGTTACTGTAGAAACTAAAGTAATGCCAGTAAGGCAAAGAGAAATTGAACTTTTAATCTGGTTTCAAGATCTAAATGACATTTACAAGGAAACTGGCTCTCTGGTTACAATTTCATGATGTATGTGCTCATCCCTTAAATGATATTTTTGTAGTCCTTTGTAAATCATATATTTTAGTAAGATGCTGATGTTTTTCAAAGATTCTCCTAAAATGTGTTAAGCAAAACATCCTTATTATCCCTGCATCTTTCCACCATTTCAATCTAGTAACATGATTGCCAGATATGACAGTTCAATTATTCCTGGAGCTGTGCTTGCCTCATCTTGTTCCTTTCTCTTGGAAGTCCCTCTTTCCCCACCTCCACCAGTAGAAACCTTTGACATTTTCAAGACCCAATTGAGACTCCGCTTTTACAGGGACTTTTGGATGGGATCTCTCCTTTCTATGTACTCAACAACATTTAACTTATACTTTTCTTTAAAACAGTTCATCATGTTTTGCCTTGAATTATAACGTTTATGGACTTGCCTTTATCTCTCCCCCTAGCGTTTTTGGAACAAGAGTTGAACCATTTCATTTCTATAGTCCTCTGTAGCACTGAATAAATGTTTAATTGAACTAAATAGAACTTCCTAATTTGTTGTGTTTTTTGCTTGGTTCCTTTAGCACGCTTTGGATTAAACTGAACCCCATCTTCCAAAGTCCACATACCTCTTACTGCCTCATTCATGTCCCTCCCTCCTCTGCCTCATGCTCCATTTTTCTAAAGGTAATTCTTGGTCAGAAATTTATAAAGGATAGTGTACTAAAATTTCACTACTTACCTTTTTGTTATTTTCTGTTTTATTTATAGTTAATTGTACGTATTTGTATTTTGGAAAACTTACCTTTATCTTGCTTTGATTTTCAACATTGACACTCAGGTTATTCAGTGCATTTAAAGCTTTTTCTTTAATACTGTGGTTGGGATTGTTGATCATGTTTCCAACAATTGGGATACCACCCAATTCACGAATAATGGCCTAAGAGGGAAAAAACAAGACCATGACTTCAATATGCACCCCGTTCACCAAATTCTTGCATTCACAAGTAAAATTTAAAAATTAATAATTCTCTGGAAATACCTTTCCCAGTATCATTACAATCTATAATTCCTATTTTAAAAAATTTTACTACTCATAATTTTATAAGTAAAGAAAATCAATTGAACATAAAATTATTAAGATATGTAATTATTTAAATTATAGCATGTAGATATACAATAAAGATTTACAGAGCTAATGTCATGATCTCAAAGCAATTTATAAACAAAATTATTTTACTCTGAATTTTTTTAAATTTTAAAGAAGTTTTAGATTACATAAATGTTACATCAAAAATAGATTCCCATGTCCCCCACCCTCTCCCCTTCCCACCACACCTTCCCACATTAACAACATCTTTCATTAGTGTGGTACATTTGTTACAATTGATGAACACATATTGAAGCACTGCTACTAACCACGGTCTATAGTTTACATTATAGTTTATACCTTGTCCCACACAATTTTATAGGTTTTGACAAAATGTATAATGGCCTGTATCCAACATTGCAATGTCATGCAGGACAATTCCAATGTCCCAAAAAATGCACCTATTCTTCTCTCTCCCTCCCCTCAGAATCTCTGGTGGCCACTGCCTTTATATCAATGATACAAGTTCTTCCATTGCTAGAATAATAATAAGTCTACTTTAGTCCATAGTTGCATTCCCCCCTTATGTTTGTTCACTGCTCAGTATTGAGGATTTTGGGGTAGTGATGCCCACTCTGTTTCTGATTGAGAGGGAGCTTAGATCTCATGGGGCAGATGGATGGAACTGTCTTGCTTGCAGTTGTGGATACTCTCTGTTTTTTGGGGGGATAGGCATTGTCCATTATCTATGACTTCTTTATAAAAAGCAAAATTGAAAAAGCTTTCTGATGTATAATACGGAGTGGGCATTTGCTAAAATGTATTTTTTCCAACACCAGCTCCTTAAGATGTTAACACACATTCCATTAAAAAAGGGGGAGGGGTGTTCCTTGGTTAAATGAGTTTGGGAAACTGGGTATAAATGAGTAAACATGTTTTATTGTGAAGCATTAATATGCTCACATGCATTGGAAATCTCCAAGAGAGTAGTAAAAAATATAGTACTTCTGTGTACTAAACACAAAGAGAAGGCCATTTTTCAGTCATGGGAGTGTGGGGAACACAGATCAGTATATTGCAGAATTGGAGTCCCACAGAGCTTAAAAAACGGTGCCCAAATTTTCAAAGGAAAAATAATCTGGGGATTTCTGACAATTAATTGCAAAACTATGCTACCTTCCACTTTTGGCTCCAACACTGAAAGAAGTATTAATTGCTTCAATTCTTATAAGAAAAATAAGCTGAAATTTACTCTTGTTAAGTCATGATATGCCATTCTATCAAAAAGAGAAAAACTCCAGAGTATCTTGCCATCCTTTGATTTTTATGAACAGTCTAACTGCCCCATGGGATCTAAGCCCTCTTTCAGAACAGAGTGGGCATCACCATCCCAGAATCCTCAGGACTGGGGAATAACTATGGACTAAAGTAGACTTACTGGTATTACTTTGCTGGTAAGGGTGGGCTGAGCATTGAGAGAAAAAGAAACCTCTGTGCAATTCCAGGCTCTTCCCAAGGTCTTGTGGTTATTAGAAATCAGCTTCTAAATGCTAATATTAAAGTAGCCCAAGGGCTGTCCATGTATCAGCTGGGCCCTGAATCTCAACGGAGTTGCAACACCTACTCTCCAGTTCATTGGTCTGACCCAGGACAACTAACAAGGAGGTGATGATGGACAACGACCATCCCAACGAACAGAAAGAGTCTGCAACTGCAAGCAAGATAGTCCCATTCATCTGCCCCATGGGATCTAAGTCCTCTCTCAGAGCGGAGTGGGCTTCACCATCCCAGAATCCTCAGGATTGGGGAATGAACTATGGACTAAACTAGACTTACTGGTATTCTACTATAGACTTATAGTGGTTCTAGCAATGGAAGAAATTATATCATTGATATGGAGGCAGAGGGCACTGGAGGTTCTGAGGGCAGGGAGAGGGAAAAACAGTTATAATACAGGGGAATTTTGGGGACTTGGGAATTGTCCTGAATGACACAGCAATGGCAGATATAGGCCATTATAAATCTTGCCATAACCTACAGAATTGGGTGTGAGAGAGTGTAAACTACAATGTAAACTTTAATCCACACTTAGTGGCAATGTTCCAAAATGTGTTCATCAATTGCAATGAATGTACCTCACTAATGAAGGATGTTGTTAAGTGGGAAGAAAATGTGGTAGGTGTGGGGAGCAGGGTATATGGGAATCCCCTGTATTTTTTATGTGACATTTGTATAATCTAAGTATCTTAATTAAAGTAGCCCAAGGCACTGTGATTGATGACCAGGTGCACTGGTCTCCATTACTCAGAAAAGTACTTGCTTAACCATAGCTACTGACTCATCCTGACTACTTGTTTCAGACAGATAGAAAACTGTGGTATCAGAAATACTACAATATAGGTGTGGCAGATTGATTCATGTCCCCCACAAAGACATGTTCAAGTCTTAACCCTTGGTACTGTGGGTGTGAACTCATTTATAAATAGGATCTTTGAAAATCCTATTCAGATGAGGCCAAACAGAATCAGGGTGGACCTTAATCCAGTATGACTGGAGTCCTTATAAGCAAAGGAAATGTGGACATGGACATATAAACCACAGGAGGAGAAAGAAAGAATCAGATTTCCATGTGATAGAGGCAGAAATTGATTGCCAGAAAGCCACCATCAGAAGGCTACAGACTTCGGAGAAGGCATGGCTTTGCCGATACCTTGATTTTGAATTTCAGCCTCCAAACTGTGAGTCAATAAATTTTGTGGTATTTTGTTATAGCAGCCCTGTAAAATAAGACAATAAAATTTGGTAACAAATCAGTCACCAACTATAGTTTTGTTTGCCTGCCAACTCTCTCTCTGTTGGGCAGATATGGTGCCTCCTCTATCCCACATAGTTGCTGGTGGGATTGTAGGTCAATTGTGTTCACATTCATCCCTGCTGCTCAGCTGCAGGTTACTCAAGTGAGCCAGGCTCTGCTAATTGTAGTGGTTGAATAATGGTACCTCAAAAGATACATCTACCTGAAACCTGTGAATGTGATCTTATTTGAAAAAGGGTCTTTGTAGATGTAATTAAGGCAAGGATCTCAAGATGAGATCATCCTGGATTAGGACAGGCCTCTTTTCTTATAAAGAGAAGAGAAGGGGAAGGACACTCACAAAGAATGCCATGTAAAAATGGGAGCAGAGGTTGGAGTTATGCCACCACAAGTTACACTTGGAACCACCGGAAGCTGAAGAGGCAAGGACAGATTCTTCCCTGGAGCCTTCAGAAGGAGCATGATCTTGCCAGAACCTTGATTTTGGACTTCTGGCCTCCAGAACTATGAGAACTGTTTTAAGCACTCAGTTTGTGGTAGTTTGTTAAAATAGCCCTAGGAGACTAACACACTAATACTTTGTCTCAGAGACTGATCCTGAGGGTTGGTGTTTAATCCTAGAAGGGCCAACATGAATCTCTCTCTGAGGTTTGATATATGGTGTCCAGGGTGAAGACAGTAACTCTAACTTTTGGATCATGAGCTACTAGGATGGAAGCTTAAGAGTCCAGTGGCTTTCTTCCCATCCCTGTGAAGAGGCCTCTTTGTAGCCAGAGAGGCAAAGACCAATACAATAAAGAAGCAGGGACAAGCAACGCCAAAAGGTGGAGAGAGAGAGTGCTTTGATAACTCTGCAAACCTGAATTTGATTGTGTCTGAAACAAATGCTATTCTTGGATAGCCAAGTAAACTGAGTCCAATACTTTCCCTCTTTGGCTTAAAATAAATTTAAGTTGCATTCTGTCCCTTGCAACTGAAAGAGTGTGAATAATACAATATTCTCTGCATCTCCCTATAAACCTTTAGAGCGTCATAGTAAACCCTGCCCTGCTGGACAAAACTGGACTGAAATAAAATATAAATTCAAGATAACTTTGCATTTATGACAATGCTAACCAAAGGCAATACAACAAACCAAAAGCCTACATTGAAGTTTTTACTCTTTCTCTAAACAGGGGGTAAAAAAGAAGGAAGCATTCAAATTAATGCTTTAGGTCTCTTCCCAAATGCATCGCTAGCTGGCACTTGGTAATAATCCCTTGGTGTCAGGGAGGCTCATCCCTGGGAATCATGTCCCATGCTGGGGGTGGGGGCGGGGGGGAGAAGGCAGTGAGTTTGTATGCTGAGTTTGGCTTAGAGAGAGGCCACATTTGACCAATGAGGGTTTCAGGAGGTAACTCTTAGGCAATATATAATACTAGGCTATGTTTCAATTTCACAAGAAAAGGTTCATAAGTACAATCATTAATATCAAGAGTCTAGCATATTGGTCTGTCTTTCTTTGCTAGGCACTGCCCATGTACTCAGGGGATTTTTGCCACTCTATTAGAGAATGTAGCAGGACTTCCCAGGATGGGACTTCAATATGCTTTAGATTATTATGTGGGTCTGCACCTACTGAAACAACACCCCATAACCACTTGATCATATTCATATGCCAGAGAGGTGCACCCCTCCCCACACATCCCCTCATCACCGACACCCTGCACCAGTGATCCTCCCCTGCCACAGTTGTGACCCTTCTGCAATCCAAAACCTCCCCTGAGGCAGTTTGGTATTGTTTATGAATTCCAAAAATAGATATTGGATTGTGTTTGTAAACTAGTCTCGTTCCTCTGGGCATATTAGATTGTATTAGATTTGGAGGTTTCACTTTTACTTTATTAAATCAAGATTAGGGCTTTTATTTGACCACATCATTAGGACGACTTGGTTTGAGTCTCTGCCCCCTTCCCCCCTCCCCCCCTTTGTGGGCTATATAAACGGATGCTCAATAAAAGACAGGGAAGCAAATACACAGAGAAAGAGAACACAGAGAGTTTAGTTCTGGACGCTGGAGCCCCGAGGGATAGAGCTGAGCTGTTTGCCTGACAGTTTGCAGCTGAAGAGACCAGAGCCCTGAACAGCTGAGAAAGCCTGGAAAGAAACAAGCCCCAGGGAGAGAGATGAACCTTATGCCAGCCTATAGCTGAGATCAGAAGAAGCTGGGACCATGGAGCCTTAAGAGGAAGAAGAAGGCTGAACCCTCGCAGAGACCAGCAGCCACCTTGCTCCAACATGTGGCAAGAGACTTTGGCGAGGGAAGTAACTTATGCTTTATGGCCTTGGGACTGTAAGATTCTATCCCAAATAAATACCCTTTATAAAAGCCAGTAGAGGACACCTATCTCACTCCCTATACAAGAATTAACTCAAAATGGATCAAAGATCTAAATATAAAAGCCAGGACCATAAAACTACTAGAAGAAAATGTAGGGAAGCATCTTTAAGACCTTGTAGTAGCTGGTGGTTTCTTGGACCTTACACCCAAAGCACGTGGCAACAAAAGAAAAAACAGATAAATGGGACTTCCTCAAAATTAAACACTTTTTCACCTCACAGGACTTTGTCAAAAGGGTGAAAAGGCAGCCAACTCAATGGGAAAAAATACTTGGAAATCATATATCTGGTAAGGGTTTAATATCCAGGATATATAAAGAGATGTTACAGCTCAACAATAAAAAGACAACCCAATTAAAAAATAGGCAAAAGACTTGAATAGCCATTTGTCCAAAGAAGAAATACAAATGGCAAAAAAACACATGAAGAAATGCTCAACATCACTCATGATTAGGGAAATGCAAATCAAAACTACAATGAAATATCATTTCACACATATCAGAACGGCCACTATTAAAATGACAGAGGGAAGCGGGTGTGGCTCAATCGATAGAGTTCCCGTTTACCATATGGGAGGCCCCGGGTTCGCTTCCCGGGGCCTCCTTGTGAGGGCAGGCCGGCCTGCGCAGCATGGTGTGCTTATGCAGCAAGACCTCGCAGCAAGGGGGAGATAAGCAGACACAGAAAAAACACACAGCAAATGGACACAGCAAATACAAGCAGCAAGGCGGGGATAAATAAATAAATAAATAAATCTTTAAAAATAAATAAATAAATAAAATAAAATGACAGAGAACTACAAGTGTTGGAGAGGATGTGGAGAGATAGGAACACTTCTTCACTGTTGGTGGGAATGCAGAATGGTACAGTCACTGTGGAGGACTGTTTGGCAGTTCCTAAAGAAGTTGAATACAGACTTGCCACGTGACCCTGCAATACCACTACTGGGTATATACCTAGAAGAACTGAGAGCAGTGACATGAACAGACATTTGCACACTGATGTTCACAGTGACATTATTCACGATTGCCACAAGTTGGAAACAACCCAGGTGTCCATCAACAGAGGAATGGATAAACAAACTGTGGTCTGTTCACATGATGGAATATTATACAGCTGTAAGAAGAAATGGAAGTTGTAAAGCATATGACAACATGGATGAACCTGGAGGACATTATGTTGAGTGAAGCCAGACACAAAAGGACAAATACTGTATGATTGCGTTACTATGAACCAAATATATTGTGTAACATATTGTTTGATTCAAAAACAATTTTATATGTATCTGGTATTTAATTGAGAAATGTATGTATTTATTCATCTGTGTTTTCTTTTTAGTTTTTAATTATTTATATTTTTAATTATTAAATGTACAAAATAAAGTTAAAAAAAAGCCAATAAATTTCTGGTATTTTGCAAAATAGGGAGATTCCCATATACCCAGCCCCTTTCCCTCTCCCATTCTCCCCTATTATTAACATCTTATATGAGTGTAGTACATTTTTTACAATTGATGTACAAATATTGAAGCATTACTACTAATCATGGTCAATGGTTTACATTATGGTTTACCTTTTGCACCGTACACTTTTACAGGTTTTGACAAAATTTAAAATGGCCGGTATCCATCATTGGAAGATCATGCAGAGCAATTCCAATGCCCTAAAAATGCCCTATGTTCCATCTATTCTATTCTTCCCTTCCCCTCCCCTCAGAACCTATGGTAACCACTAAGTTTCAGTTTTTGAAGAATAAGATTCATAGTTACATGCAATAATATTGAGGGCTTGACATATTGGTCTGTTTTCTCAAAAGGAGGAAATATTAAATATAAATCAGTTTTTATGGCTAAGAGATTTCAAAGTGAGTTGGGAGGTCATTCCAGAAGTTACGCTTACGCACATCTCACCAGGATCACACCGACTGCCATAGTAAACAATGCCTCAAACAGGGGAGCTCCTGAGAGCTCTAGAGACATCTAGACACTAAGGCAGGGCAGACAATCTCAGGATTTTGACACCCTGTCAGTGCTCCCCAAGGTAACAGAGTTTGACTCATTTATAATTTCCCTACACACAGCTCTTCTGCCTCTTTTATTTGAACCTATAATTAGCACTATACTTGTTCCAGAGATTTAAATCTTTGGTCTGTTCATATGCCAGTTGAGCCCTGGATCTCAGCAGAGTTGCAACACCTACTCTCCAGTTCATTGGACTCCCCAGGATAACTAACAAAAGGATGATGATGGACAACACCCACCCCCCAAAACAGAGTATCCACAACTGCAAGCAACACAGTTCCATCCATCTGCCCCATAGGATCTAAGCCCCCTCTCAATTAGAAACAGAGTGGGCATCACCACCCCAAAATCCTCAATATTAAAGAAGAAATAAACATAAGGGAAGAATGCAACTATGGACTAAAGTAGACTTATTATTGTTCTAGCAATGGAAGAATTTGTAACATTGATATAAAGGCAGTAGCCACCAGAGGTTCCGAGGGGCGGGAGAGGGAAGAATAGGTGTAACATGGGAGCATTTTTGGGACATTGGAATTGTTCTGCATGACATTGCAATGATGGATACAGACCAATATACATTTTGCCAAAACCCATAAAATTGTGTGGTGCAAAGTATAAACCATAATGTAAACTATAGACCATGGTTAGTAGCAATGCTTCAACGTGTTCATCAATTGTAACAATACCACACTAATGAAAGATGTTATTAATGGGGGAAAATGTGGAAGGGGGTGAGGTTGGGTATACAGGATTATTTTTTGATGTAACATTTATGTAATCTAAAGTTGCTTTAAAAAAAAAAAATTTCTTTAGTCTTGGCACCTGTTTTTACTTGTAGAAGCTATTTATACTGATCAGTGGTCGACGGAGTACGATCCAGGGACCACCTGCATTAGAAACACCCACGTGCTTGTTAAAAATGCATATTCCTAGGCCTGTTCTATTGAATTACAAACTTTAGGAAGGGAACCCAGGAAACTACAATTTTAACAAGTTCCTAAGCTGCTATGATTCTTATACATACTAAATTTTGATGATTATTAATGGAGAATTGTAAAGCATATTTTAAAACCATCAGAAAAACACTAGATACGTTATTTTCCTTGACTGATACATGTGCGCACGCGCGCACACACGCTCACACAACAGCATCTTCAGCCTCTTTGCCAGGTCAGCATAAACTGAACATACCCTGAAGTCCTACCTATTATTTAAAGCATATAGTTAAGTAACAGATGCTTTCATTGTTCTACTGAAGCACCAATGAATTTTAACTGAGTAAAAAGGCCATGTAATGCTAAATGTTGATTAGATACACTTATTATGAATGTGATGCCAGTGATCAATTTCAAAGGACCCTAGAATCATATTAATTTATAATATTACCATTAGGCTGTACTTTTCAGAAGTAAACAAACATTTTGCTGTTAAGTATTAACATCCACACTGTGTACATGAGGAAATTGAGGCTCTGAGAGTTTAAGTAGCTTATCCACAGTCACAGATCACTTCTAGTGTAAGAATGGAAGGGGCCTGTTTGCTATGACTAGGGTACTTACTTGGTTAGCTGAAAAGGCTGCATTGTTACCCAGAGTGACCAAAGCTTTTTCAATAATTACTGGATCCTCAGTTGACTCAAGCAGGTAAAGGAGTTTCTGAAGTTGTTCTGCATTCAGGACCTCATCATATGAACCATCTGTTAAGTCTTCTGCATAAAAAGAAGGTTATTTGAAAATCATCTAAAAGGAATATAAGATTTCTGATTTTAAAAACAGTATCAAACACTTATTCTGATGACAGACACTGTTTAAGCACTCTACATGCTACCTCATTTCTTCCTTACAACCCTAGGAAGAAGATACTATTACTGTTCCCATCTTGAAGATGGGAAACTAAGGCTTATACATGTTTAGAAATTAATCAGTGGTCACTTGGTATTTCTCTATTAGCAAGACAATGACATGCAAATAACATTCCCTTCATGCTGATAGAATTTTCTGTTCTTTTAAAAATCAGGTACATTCATCTAGTGGGACACTTGCCTAGAGGGCACAATAAATAAAGAAAAGGACTTGTATTAAGCAGATCTTTTCATAATTTTAAAAGGATCTCAGACAAGAGAAAAAGCTAAGGGAGGTAGCCCAGTCATGTTGCTTGTGTGGAGTTTTTGCATGGTTTATGTGAGCAAGGGATGCTAAAATGACAGTTCTGCTGGTGATGGTGACAAAAAGGCCACTGTTCTGAGTAAAGGCTAAAATAGTCAAATGTAGGATCTGATCAGTGACTTTTAGAGTTTATAGCTCAACCTTAAGAAACAAAACAAAATCTCTTTACAGAACTCGCCACTAGAAACACAAAAACAATTTTTATAATATTATTATTGTGTTATAAACTTAAAATGAGATTCCTTAGAATGAAACTATCAGAGTATAGGTGAAACTGTGCACGTGTCCACAATACACTGCCGCACGTGGGGGTGGGGAGGCAGAGGTTATACAGCGCTAGGTGCTATATGATCTCACCTCTGTGCTTGTTCTTTTTAAAATGCATACCAAAATTGTTAAAGGTGGTCATCTTTTGCAACTGGGATTGTGTGACAATTTTCTACTCTGTGCTCATGAGTGCTTTTTTTTTTTTTTTTTACTTTACAGTAAACATGTATTATGCCTGTTATTAAAATAATTATGTGTATTGCTTGAAAAGGAATCACAAAAATTATGAGGCAAAAGGGCAAATGTAGATTATGGGGACACAATAAGTGATATGATGTCCTGAGGTAGCCAAATAAGGAAATCTATTAGGAAAAGCTAAAAGCTAAAAAGTCAGCAGGCCCCCTGAACCTTGCTTTTACTCCTGAATTCATTATTTGTTTCATATACACCTTACAAAACAGAATTTCACTCAAGAGCAATTGAATAGATAAGTGAAAGAATGCCCCAAATGTTTAGAATGGAAAGAATTTGGGGGCTCACCCAAACCTTCTCATTCTACACAAGGGGAAACTGGAGCCAGCATCACTTAAGGATTTGCCAAAAGCCACATAGGTAGTTAGGAGTGGAGACCAGAGAAATGAAAATATGAAACTGTAGGTAAGTCACTTAACTTCTTTTTGAGTCTCAGTATTCTCATCTGTAAAATAAAGGGATTGCTCTAAGACTATAACTGGTTCCTACGCAGCTCTGAAGTTGTGTGATTTTATATGTGCACGCATGTGGCAGAAATAAGAATTTAACTCATTCATATTTTTCTTTTAAGATTATTAGGTACTAATGTTTATTTTTTAAAATCCTATTACTTATATTTTTTTCCATGAACCCCCCCCCCTTTGAGTTTAATAAACAAATTCTTTATAAATAGCTAAATAAAATGTTTTTAGGGAAAAGTGGTAAAATCAGAGACTTTCACTTGAAGGGAGGAGGTACAGTGTGGTAGTTTACAATAAGCCAGAGCTATAGAGCCTGACTGTGTAGTTCAAATTTCAACGAAGCTACTATGCTGAGACACTTAACCTCTCCAAGCCTCAGTTTTCTCATCTACTAAATGGGAGTTAATAGTGCCTACTTCAAAGCATTTTTGTGCCTAGAATATTGTGAGTTCTTGGTATATTTTAGATATTATCTAAATATCTAAATAATATCTAAAATATACACAGCTGGTTAATAACAAAACTGGCCCTAGAAACCAGATCTTTTACTTCTAGTCTATTACTTACCCCCCCACACCCCATGTAAGAACTGTTAAAATACACATGTATTTTAATTTTGTAAAGATATTTAGCTGATATAATGCTTGAATTTTTAATTAAAAACATGTAATATTTTTTTCAGTAAGGAAATAAAAAACATGCAACTCTAAAAACTTTAAAGGATGGCTGTCACTCAAACCCTGGACCTTGTATGTGGGAAGCCGGTGCTCAACCACTGAGCCACATCAGCTCTCCTGAGTTGGTTTTTTCATTTGTTTGCTTGTTGTTTGTTTTTTTGTTTTTAACAGGCACTGGGAACTAAACCTGGGACCTCCCATGTGGGAAGCAGGCACTCAACCACTTGAGCCACATTCTCTCCCCCTCCATCTGGTTTTGTGCCAAAAAGATTGTGAAAGAATCTTAGGGTCAGCAGTTCACCACCTCCTCAGGTAAAATGAGGAGAAATTATAATTCTCATAGGAATGAAAATTGACTACCAAATAATAACATTATAGTAAGATAAGTTGCAAGATAAATGTCATGGTACTGAATCTTTCTTTCCAACCAGAAACATAATTTCTTTCCATCTAGGTAGTCTTTATGTTCTTCAGTAAAATGATCATTTTATTCATATAAGCTTCCTGGTAGATGTTGTGGTAGGCTGAATGATGTATCCCTCCACCTCCCAAAAATGTTCCTGGTCTTAGTCTGTGTTTCTTTGGTTGTGAGACCATTGTAAAAAAGAGGATCTGTTGAAGATGCTTTTTAGTTAGGTGAGGCACAGTTGAATGAAGGTGGACCTTAATGTGATTACTAGAGTACTTTATAAGCAGAAGAAATTCAGACCTGGTAGAAGTAAAACATCAGAAGAAGGCAGAAGCCGGAAGTCTGCAGGAACCCGGAAGAGAAGGAAGAGAACATTGCCATATGATGGGAAAGTCAAGGAACCCAAGGATGGCCTGCCCACCAGAATGCTACCAACCCCAACGAGGAAGGAAACCGGTTCTCCAGCTTCCAAAACTGTGAGACAATAAATTCCTGTTGTTTAAACCAACAATGAGGGAGCAGATGTAGCTCAGTGGTTGAGCGCCTGCCTTCCATGTACGAGGTCCCAGGTTCAATCCCAGGTACCTCCTAAAATAAATACATACATACATACATAAAAACCAACACTGAATGGTATTTGTCATAGCATCCTGGAAACTAAGGCAGATATATTCCTAGTTGTTGTTTTTTTTTGTTTTGTTTTAAGATTCACAGTATTTATTACTTACTTTATTTGTATTTGTTTTTTTTTTTAATCTAGTGAAGTATATCATTCATACATAAACATACATAAATAGTAAGTGTATAGTAATAGCTGTGAACTTACAAAACAAACATACATAACATCATACAGGACTCCCACACCTCATCCTACCATCAATACCTTGCATTGTTGTGAAACATTTTTAACTAATAAAGAACATCCTCAAAATATTACTACTAACCAAAGTATACTTCCTCAACCCACCCTATTATTATTTTTTATATCATTTTTACATGAACATAAATAAGTGTATAGTAAAAGTTGTGAACTTACAAAGCGAACATGCATAACATCATACAGGTGTCCCATATATCAACCCACTACCAACACCTTGCATTGTGAGACATTTGTTACAAATTATGAAAGGATATTGTCAAAATCTTACTACTAACTATAGTCCTTATCTTACATTTGGTATATTTTCCCCCCAACCCACCCTGTTATTTTTTAAATATATTTGTATGACAGAAGTTGTAAAGTTACAGAACAATCATATACATGTGCATAATTCCCAAACAACACCCCTCTATCAACACACCACACCATGGTGGAACATTTGTTACAGATTGAGATAATATCCTCAGACTATTACCAGGTCCACAGCGTACATTTGGCACACTTTTTCCGTACTCCCCCTTTATCAACACAGTCCATCTTTGGCATAGATGCATGAATATTACATTATTACTGTTAACCACATTCCATAGGTCACTCCAGTTGTATTTTTCCCATGCTTCTCCACATTCCCACCACCCTGCAATAGTGATTTACATCTGCTCCAGCTCACAAAGGATACTCTTGCATCTGTACCATCAACCACAATTCTCATCCATCTCTGGGTTTACTGTGCTATTCAATCCCTAGATTATTCTCTAGCTTTCTGTCAATTGGTAATTACATCCCTAGACTACCATTTTCAGAGACATTCCCACTTATAAACTAGCTGTTACTCACTATAATGTGTTACCATCAATTCTGTACATTTCCACACTTTTACAGTAAAGCTAATTAAAACTTTTACATACATTAACATCAGTCCTCCTCTTATCTTCTTTAAGAATCCACCACCTACCACCAGGTCTTGAAGAAATTTTCCTACATTTTCTTCTAGAAGCTTTATGGTTGTTGCTTTTATATTTAGGTTTTTGATCCATTTTGAGTTAAAATTTTTATAAAGTGTGAGATAGGAGTCCTCTTTCCTTCTTTTGAATATGGATATCCAGTTCTCTCAGCACCATTTGTTGACTGGATGGTTCTGCCTGAGCTGGGTGGGTTTGACAGGCTAGTCAAGAATCACTTGACCATAGACATGAGGGTCTGTTTGTGAACCATCAATTTGATTCCATTGGTCTATGTGCCTGTCTTTATGCCAGTACCATACTGTTTTTACCACTGTAGCTAGGTAATGTGATTTAAAGTCCAGAAATGAGAGTCTACCAACTTTGCTTTTCCTTTTTAAGATGTTTCTGGGTATTCAGGACCCCTTACCCTTCCAACCCTTCCAAATAAGTTTGAAAATCATGTGTTCCATTTATTTAAAAAATGCTGGTGTAATTTTTATTCAGATTGCATTGAATCTATATATCAATATGAGTAGAATTGGGGGTGGATGTGGCTCAAATGGTTGAGTGTCCATCTCCCATATGGAGGGACCTGGGTTCAATCCCCAGGACCTCCTGATAAAAACAAAGAAAAACATAGAAGGCGCGTGGGCTGCCAGGCCCTGCGAGTGGGTGCACCACCAGGCCCCGTAAGTGGGTGAGCCCCCCAGGCCCCACGTGTGGGTGCGCCATCCCCGCGAGTGGGTGCGCCATCAGGCCCCGTGTGCAGGTGCACCATCAGGCCTGGCCGAGCCACGCAGCAAGATGATGATGTAACAGGAGAGTGACACAAGGGAAAGCCAAGACGAGATGTGCCAAAAAACCAGGAACTAAGGTGGTACAGGTGGTAGGAAGCCTCTCTCCAACATTGGATGTTCCCAGAATCGAATCCCAGTGGAGACAGGAGGAGAAGGATGAGAAGAGAGGGCAGGAAACAGACTCAGAGAATTGCCCAGCAAATGGACACACACAAAAAACAGCAAAAATGGGGGAATGGGGGTGGGGTGTAAATATGGACAAAAGTAAATAAATAAATAAATCTTTAAAAATAAATATGAATAGAACTGACATCTTAATGATATTTAGTCTTCCAATCTGTGAGCATGGAATGTTCTTCCAATTATTTAGGTCTTTTTAAATTTCTTTTAACAATGAGTTGTAGTTTTCTGCATACAAGTGCTTTACATTGTTGGTTAAGTTTATTCCTGAATATTTGGGTTTTATCTGTCATATTTTATTTTCACCATTCTTTTGACACTTTGTTACTTTTATTGATATAATCTTCATTTCCAGACTCTCTTCCAGGCCTCTCTCTCCTGTCTTTTCTTTTCAGGCTGTAGCACAGCCTTTAGTATTTTCTGCAAAGCCAGTCTCTTGGTTATAAACTCTCTCTGTTTCTGTTTATCTGTGAATATTCTAAACTCGCCCTCATTTTTGAAAGACAGTCTTGCTGGATATACGATTCTTGGCTGGAAATTTTTCTCTTGCAGTATCTTAAATATATCATACCACTGTCTTTTTGCCTCCATGGTTTCTGATGAGAAATCGGCACTTAATCTTATTGTGTATCACTTATATGTTATGCATTGCTATTCTCTTGCTGCTCTCAGAATTCTCTTTGTCTTTGGCCTTTGACATTCTGATTAGTATGTGTCTCAGAGTTGGTCTCTTTGGATTTATTTGGATGTTGTGCTCCTTTGACATGGATATCTATGTCTCACAATAGGGTTGAAAAATTTTCCACCATTATTTCTTCAAATATTCCTTCTGCCCCTTTTCCCTTCTCTTCTCCTTCTGGGACACCCATGACACATATGTTTGCATGTCTCTTGCTGTCGTTTAGTTCCCTGAGATCCTGTTCAATTTTCCCTATTCTTTTCTTCATCTGTTCTTTTGTTTGTTCGCTTTCAGAGGCCATTTCTTCAAGCCCACCAATCCTTTCTTCTGCCTCCTCAAATCTGCTATTATATGATTCCAGTATATTTTTAATTTCATTTATTGAACCTTTCATTCCCATAAGATCTGTTATTTTTCCATGTATGCTTTCAAATTCTTCTTTGTGTTTATCCAATGTCTTCCTAATATCCTAATTTCTTTAGCATATCATTGAATTTATTAAGGAGATTTGTTTGAACATCTATGATTAGTGTCACAACTCCTTTATGTCATCTGGAGGCTTATCTTGTTCCTTTAACTGGGCCATATCTTCCTTTTCTTGGTGTGGTTTGTAATTTTTTTGGTGGTGTCTTGGCATCTGGCTTACTAGCGTATTTATTCTGGGTGCAGTTTCTCTCTTTGGTTTAGGGCTTCCTGCCCTTTCTCCCTTGCTGGTTGTGTAGTAGGAGCCAA
>JAQZBX010045503.1:0-21026 GCA_029593785.1 Cabassous unicinctus | reverse complement strand
TGGCCACTGCCTCTACATCCATGACATAAATTCTTCCATTGCTAGAATCACAATAAGTCTATAGTAGAATGCCAGTAAGTCCACTCTAGTCCATAGTTCAATCCCCAATCCTGAGGATTCTGGGATGGTGATGCCCACTCCACCTCTAATAGAGAGTGGGCTTCAGTACCATATGGCCGATGGATGGGACTCTCTTGCTTGCAGTTGTAGACTGTCTCAGTTCCTTGGTGATTAATTTTCAGATTTAAAACATCCTTTCATCTCTGTGATAAAATTCCAGGGATGCATGGATGTTTTAAATTTTCCTTTTAACCTCATTCAAATATATCATTCAGTACAGTTGACTATTTTCACAATTATGTGCTACCATCACAACCATTATGAAAATAGTATCCATTACCAAAGTAGTATGCATTACCAAAGTTTTCCCATTATCCCAAATATAAACTCTGAATATTTTAAACCTTAATTCTTTATTCCCCACCCTACTAAATCTTCTGTAAATATTATTCTAGATTCTGACTGTGAGTTTGCTTATTCTAATTATTTCATATCAGTGAGATCATGCAATATTTGACTTTTTGTTTCTGGTTTACTTCATTAAACATGCTGTCATCAAGGTTCATCCATGTTGTTGCATGAATCAGAGATTCCTTGTTTTCCACAGTTGAATTATATTCTATTGACTACATTTTGTTTATCCACTCATAGGCTGATGGACACTTGGGTTGCATCCATCTTTTGGCAATTCTGATTAAGGCTGCTCTAGAAAATCAGTAACCAAATACTGTTCAAGCCCCTGCCTTCAGTTTTTTAATTAGGAAGAACCTGGATTGCTGGGATGTATGGTAATTTTATATCTAACTTTCTAAGGAACTGTCAAACTTTTTCCCACTATTTCCATTCTCACCAGCAATGAATATATATGCCTATTTTTCCACATTCTCTCCAAACTTGTAATTTTCCATTTTTTAGTTAGTGGTCATTCTGGAAAGCAAGGTATGGTATCTTACTGTGATTTGGATTTGCATTTTACCAATGGCTAATGATGTTGATCATGCTTTTTGGCCATTTATATATCTTCTTTGGAGAAATGTCTATTCAAATCTTTTGCTTATTTTTTAACTGGTTTGTCATTTTCTTGCTGAGTTAAAAGATTTCCTTATACGTTCAGTATATTAAACCATTATTGGCTATGTGGTTTCCAAATATTTTACCCCAATGTGTAAGCTGTCAACTTTATTTCTATGTATGGCTTCTAGATACTGCCTCATGCCCTTGTATTTCAGCCAAATGGATCTCTTTAGCATTTATTGTAGAACACTGATACTAAAAATAAACACTCTGTGCTTTTGTCGTTCTGAGAATGTCTCACTTTCTTCTTCATGTTTGAAGTATAGTATTTCTAGATACAATTCTAGGTTGACCATTTTATTTTTTAGCACTTTAAATATGTATTCCTATTTCTTTCAATCTTCCAAATTTACTGAAGAGATATTGGTTGATAAACCTTTTGAGAATCTCTTTTATGTGACAAGTAAATTCTTTCTTGTTGTTTTTAAGATTCTTTTGCTGCCTTTGTATTTTGAAAATTTGATTATAATGTGTATCAATGTGGACTGTTTTTATTTTATCTTATAAGGATTTCACTGCACTTGTTGGAGGTGTAGTTTTTATTTTTATTTTTTTTTGTTTTTTTTGCATCTCATTAGGGAAGGTTATTGTCCATTATTTCTTAAAATATTCCTCTAGTCCATTTCTCTTTCCTCTCTCTCTCTCTGGGACTCCCAGTTTGCACATGATGGATAAATTGAAGGCATCCCACAGTCTTTGATGTTCTATTCATCCTTTTTAATATTTATTTCTGTTTCTCAGACTGGATTATCTCAGCTGACTATTTTTTAAGGTCATTGCTTCTTTCTTCTGCTTACTGAAATCTTCTGTTGAATCCTTCTGTTGATTTTTCAAATCAGTATGTACTATTGACTGCAGAAGTTGTGTTTATTTTCTTTTTATAATCTCTAACTTTTTATTGATAATCTTCATTTTAGTAAGACATCATTCTTCTAGTTCCTTTAATTCTCTGTCTATGGTTCATTTTACTCTTTGAATATATGTACCACAGTTGATTTAAAGTATTTTTCTATTTATTTCAATATATGCATTTCTGTACAATTTTCCTGTTAATGTCATATTCTTATTTGTGTCTTTACATGCTTTTTAATTTTTAAATTCAAAACTAGACACTTTGAATATTATAATGAGATATTTCTGGACATAAGATTCTCTCCTCTCCTTATGGGTTAATGTTTCTACTTGTTGTGAGTGAAGTTAATAGTTTATTGACTTTTCTGAACTTTTTCTAAAGACTGTGTTCTTTGTTGTATGTGGTCAATGAAGTCTCTGTTCATTAAAGTGTGTGGCAAGCTAGTGATTTGACAGAGATTTGATTAAATGCTTATAACCAAAAACATATTGTCTCATTCCTTGCATTATGTTTGAGTACTTTTTGAATGCTTTGGCTTTTTACAACTCTGCTTATCCTATACTTCCTGAATGCATAGAGCCTAAACTTCAGGTACAGATAAAAGCTTAAGATCCTCTCAGGACTTTTCTTAGCATGCACATATCCCTGAACATATATATGGACTTCTAGATCACCTGGCATACAGAAGAGCTTTACAAAGACTTTATCTCTGCATGTATATTCTTCCATAGCCTCCTCCTTAGCAGATTTTTCAGTCTCCTGCTGCTTTTTCCATCTGGTGTTCTTTGCATTAAGCAGCTGCTGCCACTATTTTTGACTTTAGTTCTTTAACAAATAATTCCCAAGAAGCTCTCCAGGCTTGAGAACTTTCCAAGGCATGAGTAACAATGGCAACACATGGAGTAAATTCCTCACAGAGCCATCAGTCAAGTGAAAATGTCTATCCACAATTCTTTCAAATTCTTTGTTCCTGGTACACTGTGAATGTGGGCTATTCTTTAATGGCAGTTGGTGAGTTAAAATGATATAATGCTATAACTAAATTTATCAAGTTCCCTCTTCATTAAGAAGATTGTGTTCCAAAGTTCCAAAAAAGTTTGTTCTGTTTATTGACATTTTTATCATTGCCATTACCTTAGTGGAGCAATGGGGTTCTGGAATTCCTTCCTCTGCCATTTTCTGGTCATATCACAAATCTATTTATTAAGGAAACTGTATCATGCCCATATTAGGTTTATTAAAGAAATGTAAGATCAGTTTACTTTCAGATAATCAGTTAATATAATTCACCAGTAAAGAAAATAAAAGAAAATAATGATCATCTCAATAGATGTAAAAAAGCATTGACAAAATTCACACCCATTTTTCATAAAAACTTTTAGCAATATAGGGAGCGAAAGAAAATCTCTAATATTATAAATATTATAAAAACCTACTCTAAAAATTGTGAAAGATTGAACAATTTTATTCTTTTTATTTTATTTTGAGATTTTCTTTTCCAGAATCCCTTTATTTTAAGCTCACTAAGTTAGTTTAACTATGACTCTGGTTGCACACACACTGGATTGAAAAAACTGAGATGAGTTTTTGTTTTGTTTTTTTTAAATTTTATTTTGTACATTTAATAACTGAAAATATAAACAATTGAAAACTAAAAAGAAAACACAGTTGAATAAAAACATACATTTCTCAATTATATGTATTGGTTACATGTAATTTTTTTTAATCATACAATATGATACACAATATATTTGGTTTATAGTAACGCAATCATACAGTATTTGTCCTTTCGTGTCTGGCTTGCTTCACTCAACATAATGTCTTCCAGGTTTATCCATGTTGTCACATGATTTACGACTTCATTTTTAGAATCAATGGCTCTAAGAGTTATCATTTACCCAGACTGTGGATTATAATCTTCTGTTCTGGGTTGTGAACAATGTGATCTGCCTTTCCTGACCAGTTTGTATGTCAGAACAACCTATGGCATTTATTTTTCAGTATTTTTCTTTGTTGTTAATTATAAGTCCCACAAAGAGCAAGAGTGTTTAGTAATATGTTGGATTTCAAGTCTAACACTTTTTGGTAATATTCCAATATATATACTTCTTAAAAATAATTCTTTCCTGTATAAATCATTCTTTTCTCTTTCTCTCTCTCTCTTTGCTTCACCTTTTATCATCAGTAAATGCTTATGGTACTTTACATCAGCCAACACAACAAATATAAATGTGACTGGTCATAAGTCCAGGAAGACACAACATTCTGCAAAACACTTATTTGAATAGTGATCTGGATTTACAGTTTTCTAGAAAACTCCACACACAGCTTTAAGAGTCAAGTTTAGAAAGAATACATTTTCTATATTGTGGAATATGAATTTATAAAATTTATGAATGAATCAACCAAAAAAAATCCCCAGACCAAAAGCAGTGATACAAAGCAATGATTAAAAATTTAAGTTAAAGATTTCTTTAGTAGATTTCTCTTTTATTTATTTTTTTTAATCTAAAGACTTTTCTTTTTAACATTTATTCTTGTTTCCCTCATTCTCCTATTTTTCTCACTTAGCATAAGATTTTAGAATCTTTGCGTTGTAAGAGATGTTAGAGGCAATTTTTTTTTTCAAATTTTTTTATTGTTGAGAAGAGTGACAACATACAAAATAAAAAATAATAGAAGTTTACAAAAAATTTAGTCTTCACAACAATCCTATTCATAAGTATATTTATCTTTTTCTAACCAATGAAGGAGTTTACACACTGAGAGATAAAATGAATTAAAGTTAAACACTTAATAAGAGATAAATCTGAAGTTCCTATTTCTTTGGATTTTATGCCCAGGTCTCTTTCTTTGCTTTCCCATGTATTTCTATTTGTCTTTGCCTCTCACTTTCCTTCTCTTTTGCCTCTTTTTCTTTCCTCCTCTCTCAGCAAATGTTTTATGACTGTTTACTTTTTGGCCAGTGCTAGCAATATAAGAATGACTAATATCTGATATTTACCTTCAAGAACCCATAGTGTTGGACACATTCAGCTGAATGCAAGACAATTTGGCAAGTGCAGTAATGGAATTCACCACAACCTCTGAAACAGAGTGGATGTATGTATGCCAATATGCAGTCTTGAGGAAATGGAGAAGTTTCCAGACAAAATAAACAGGAAAAAGGATGGCTATGAAGAAAAGTGAATAAAGTAATCATTATATGTCTTTGAGTCCTTTTGTATGACTTGAATTAATATAACAATTTTGTTTTTTATCTATATGTGTATGTAAGGCCATTTTGGAGGACGATGCATACACCTTTGTGTATTTGTGAATCTAAAACCTATGTGGCCATATCATGGATGGGATCTTGAAATTCTTTGCATAATATTTGTCTTTTCTCCTTTTAAAATTTACACATTCTACTTGCAGAAAGTTAAAAGAAAATCAGGAAATTATAAAGAAAAAAATGCCTATAGTATCACTTGTAGAATATAAAAGAAATAATGGACTAACACAGCCTTCTGCCTGAGCCGTGGTGGACAGTTCCAGGGCAGTAGACACACAGCCTGTGAGTCTGGCACTGCCTCTTGTGGAAGTCTGACCCCATTCTGTAGCTTTCTCCCTTTGTCTCACAAACATGTCCACCAATGAGAGTGCTAATTCACCAGCTGCCTGTCTTAACAAATTTAAGAACAAGGAGATAGACAGTACCCAAATGAGGCAGTGGCATATTGAAGTTAACGTGGAGCTGAGGAAAGCTAAGATGGATGACCAGATGCTGAAAAGAAGAAATGTCAGTTCTTTTCCTGATGTTGCAGCTTCTCCACTGCAAGAAAACCATAACAACCAGGGTATGGTAAATTGGTCTGTTGATGACTTGTCAAAGGCATTAATAGCAGCAATTTGGAAAGGCAGCTCCAAGCTACTCAAGGTGTTAGGAAACTCCTTTCCAGGGAGAAACAGCCCCCCCTAAACAACATTATCCAAACTGGTTTGATTCCAAAATCTGTGTCCTTCTTGGGCAGAACCGATTGTACTCCCATTCAGTTTGAATCTGCTTGGGTGCTCAATAACGTTGCTTCTGGGACATCAGACCAAGGCTGTGGTAGACAGAGTTGCTCTCCCAGCATTCATTTCACTGTTGACATCTCCCCAGCTTACAGTATTGAACAAGCTGTCTGAGCTCTAGGAAACATTGCAGGTGATAGCTCATCTTTCTGAGAAAGATACTTGATTATCAAGTATGGTGCATTTGATTCTCTGTTGGCTCTACTTACATTTTCTGATATGTCATCTTCAGCATGTGGTGACTTACATAATCTTACCTGGACAATTTCAAATCTTTGTCAAAACAAAAATCCTGCACCCTTGTTAGATGCAATTAAGCAAATTTTTCCTACTTTAGCTCATCTCCTGCATCATGATGATCCAGAAGTATTAGCAGATACCTGTTTGGTCATTTCCTGTCACATTGATGGTCCAAGTGAATGGGTTGAAATGGTTGTGAAAACTGGACTTGTGCCACATCTTGTGAAGCTCCTAGGGGCTACTGAATTGCCAAGTATGACTCATGCACCAAGAGCCATACGGAAAACAGATGAACAGACTCAGGTTGTAATAGATGCAATAACAATTGTTATTTTCCCAGCCTACTAACTAACTCCAAAACTATGATTCAGAAGGAAGCTGCATGGACAATGCAGAACATCACCGCTGTCTTTCGGTACCAGACACAGCAAGCAGTGAATCAAGGATTGGTCCTTTTCTTCATTAACGTTCTTTCTAAGGCAGACTTTAAGATGCAAAAGAAACAAGTATGGGCTAAGACCAACTCGACAGGTGGTGGAACAGTTGAGCAGATTTTACACCTTCTCCATTGTGGCATAATAGAACTGTTGAAGAACGTTTTAACTGTGAAAGATATCCATTTTTTTCTGGTTATTCTCGGTGCCATTTGAAATATCTTTCAGGCTGCTGAGAAACTAGGTGGTGAACCTGAGAAACTTGGTATAATGATTGAAGAATGTGGAGGCTTGGATAAAATTGAAGCTCTAGAAAACCATGAAAATGAGTCTGTACAAGACTTCATTATGCTTGATTGAGAAGTATTTCTTTGCAGAAGAAGAAGATGGTCAGAATGTTGTGCCAGAAACTACCTCTGAAGGCTATATCTCCCAAGTGCAGGATGGTACTCCTGGGAATTTTAATGTTTAGGTTGCACATCTGAGGTATAAAGTTGCTTGTGTACTATGTTTGGTATCAGATTGTTTTGTTATTTCTCTACTATGAATTCGTTTTAAAGGTTATTTGTTATGTAGTACTTTTTATGATGAAACTACATTGGAACAGTTCCAAACTTTACATACTGTATGAAATCTCTCTTCATTGCATTTCTTGTCTCTGTGTGGAATTTCATATCTTGCAGTGTGTTCTGCAAGTAAAGATTAAATTCCACCCTTTGAAAAAAAATATAAAGGACTTGATATTTCTTTGTCCTTGTTTTGATGTCTGTAAAACTGGGAAAAATAAGGAACTTCATAGCTATCTATATACATAAAGTAAAATTGTTACTTGGACTTATTTATTTCCCATTTGATTGTCAATGTTTAATGTTGTCTCAGAATCAGTGTTTTTAGTAAGATTTAGATTCCTAGGAGATAGTCTTGAGTTTCTAATTCATAGGACTGGTGGGCGTTGGATTGTGATTCAGCTTAGGCACACCTTACTAATAATATCTTCAACGGTCCTCTTTACAAATGGTTCATACCCATAGTACCAGGGTTTAGGAACTGATATGCCTTTCGTGGAGGATATGATTCAGTCTCCAATAGTGCAGCCTCTGTACTCCAAAAAGACATCTTCTCCTCATATCCAAAACACATTAATTTCACTACAATATCCCAAAAGACTTAAGACATTTTAGAACAATATTAAGTGCAAAGTCTCATCAAATCCATTATGGGATGATCCTTCCTGGGGCAAATTTTTTCTGTCTGATGTCTTTGTGTGTTGTGTATTGAAGTGATATTAAAGATCTTGTTTCCTCAAAATATTGTAAATGTGTTGACCACAATTAAAATGTAAGAAGTTGAGAAAATCATGTTTATGTAATAGTTACAAGTAGATATTCATGACAGGATATTTATGAACTGGTCTAATTCCTGCTGAGTGACACTCCCTCAATAACAATTTTATGACCAGACCTGGCATAAAAATCTACTGCATTTACCACTTTGGTGAACAATAGGTAGAAGCAGATTTAACTTATTCACTCTGACTTTCAGCTCCAATACCCTTGCTGTGCTGTGAGGCTTGCAGCCCTCAACACACTGCAACCTATGACCCTCAGCTTTGGATCCTCTACTGACACTCATTAAAGGAACTGGCTTACCTTGGATGGAGCCATGGTATGATAGAATATAGAGAATCTGGTATCCTCCACCTGTAAACATGTTGCCCGTACTTGGTTATTGCATATTAGTTGTATCAGCATCTTGCAATTAAGAAAGCAAATATATTGTATTGGGCCTCCAAACTATAATAATGCTAAATTTTGCATTCAGTTTGCAATCGTTTTTCAGGTCATTTTATGGCACCTTTATGACACTTACATAAACTGTGAAACCTAGAAAACAAGTTGCCTTCGTCCAATATACAATGGTGGGACATGTATAGGATAAATGTTCCTGTACTAGAAGGGAGAAATTTGGAAGAAATGAGTGGTCATATGTCCCAAGGAGTCTGAAGACAGCAATTGATGATTTGGAAAATTCTTAGCCTATTCAGATTGTGTACAGTGATACTAGGGCCAGAAGTCAGTCTATCAG
The DNA here is from genome assembly GCA_029593785.1 of Cabassous unicinctus. Classification (NCBI taxonomy): domain Eukaryota; kingdom Metazoa; phylum Chordata; class Mammalia; order Cingulata; family Chlamyphoridae; genus Cabassous; species Cabassous unicinctus. The sequence goes on along the minus strand of JAQZBX010045503.1, from coordinate 12,224 downwards.
GAACGTCTCTGAGCTTTCAGGAAATAAGACCCAGAGGACAGGAGTCTATGTGAAGATTTAAATGAACAATGCATCTTTAAGGAGTACATGGGCTGAACAAGGATCCAGTCAACCATATCAAAGGAAGTCAGAATTGGAAGTGTAATTGCCGAGGAAGGACTTGTGGAAAGTTAATCTGCCTGATTTTTTTTTCTTTTGGTATTTTGTGCATCCTGGAACTGCACTGAAAACTTGGAAGGAGTGGGGCTTATACTCCATCAGGTCTTGAGGACAAGAATCAAGCCACAATTGCCTCTGAGACCTTGAGATCTAATGGAGTTTGTCCTGCTCGTGTTTGGACTTCTTGGGACCTGTGATCCCTCTATTCATTCCTTTTTCTCCCTCATGGAAAGGGATTGTTTATCTTATGCCTGCCTCAACATTGTATGTTAGAAGTAGACGTTTTTGAATTTCACAGGTCTAGAAGAGGAAATTTGTCCAAGGAAGGACCACATCCAGTTTGGTTTTGATGAGACATTATGCTTAGCAGTGTTCTAAAATGATTAAGGCATTTGGAATATTGTAATATTAATGTATTTTGTCCCCTCATCCTGTGTGTGTTATCCCATTTGTAAATAGTATCCTTAAAGATGTTATTAGTTAACATGTGCCTGAATTGAATGAGAATGAACTTTAACACAATATGACTGAAGTCCTTATAAACAAAGGAAATTGGAAATGGAAGGAGAAGTCAGAGGAACAGTCTAATGCTGGACTCAGTGGAACCTGGAAGAAGGAAAAGATGCAACTTTGTGCATTGCCATTTCAAGGAAAAGCCAACTAACCTCAAACCCTGATGCAGAAGATACAGATCCTGGGAGGAAGCAAGCCTTCTAGAAGCTGAAACTGTGAGCTAATAAATTCCTGTTTGTTCAGTCAACCTTTTGTCTGGTATTTGATTTAGTAGCTGAAGAATTATCCATTTTGTTTCTGAATCAGGTGAATTTTGCACACACTTTGAACCATATATCTAAAGAGCTGTAACTATAGATTATGTTCATATCCCCAGCTTATTAATAGAGTCAGCGTATTAGACATTTCCCAGAAAGTATCCTTAGAGTAGAAGCTATGATCATCATGAAACTCTCAAATCATCATAAATCATTCAATGAAAGCTCCCTACACTTGTAATTACAAAACAAAAATAAAATCTTTTTGGCAATTATAAATATTGGGGGTATTTTTTCTCCATCTTCTCTTTCAGTACTTTATTGCACTTCTGTAATTTCTGTTCTTTTGATTCTCTTTTTCTGCCTTTATATTTGGATAAAACTCCTTGTTATTGTTATCTTAACCATTCATTCACATTTAGAGATTTGTTTTCATGGTTTTGCTGTGTGAAGATTTTCTGTATCATATTTTGTATGCAAATTTTGGTAGAATGTGCTATAGGGTTTAATATATAATAATATTTAAGAACAAAGATCTAAGAAATACAGTCCTGGGTTTAAAACTAGTTTTGCCACTTACAATGTGAACTTGAGAAAGCATGACCAAATTTAAATTTTAGTTAAAGAAGAATGTTAGAGGTATTATTACAGTCAAATAATAATCTTTGTAAAACTCTTAGTACCATTAAATATCAATGCATGTTAAATATCATAAATATTTTTTATCATTGGAATATCTGAAATTATAATGGAACAAAACATTGATTTGATTTTTTGAGATTTAAAGGTAATGATCCATAATTTCTTTATCTCTGAAATGAAAAACAGTCCTCTGATTGATGATTGAAATGATAGGAGTTCTGAGAGGTTGGAATGGACCCAATCTCTTGGGCCCTTATTGATTTCTTTCTTCTGGTTTTCTGATCTCTATAAGGCTTGCACTTCCAAGGCATTGGAGATTACATAATCCAAATGTTGCTTTGATTTCCTCCTCACAAGTCCTGTTTGAAGGTCAAAGAATCACTTTACTATAAACCTGAGGTTAACAAAATAGGCATCCAGAATATGAATAAAGTTAAAATAAAGGGCTGTATTTATTCAGAAGAGATATAGCAGAGTGTTTAAGAGAAGACTCTGGTGTTAGGTTTTGGGTTTGAACATGACCTTGGCAAGTTACTTAAACTTTCTATACTTAATTTTCATTTGTAAAATGGTAAGAATATTTGTGTTAATATATATTACATAATAGTTATGTTAATATATGTTACATGCTTATGATAGTCCTCGGCACAAAGTAAACATTATCTAAGTGGTTTTAAAATGGAATACATACTGACCTGTGTTAATCCAGGTTACAGTTTGGGTAGATTAGGGCTGATGTCTCTTCTACAAATAGCAAAAGCCTCATTCTATCTGGGTCAGGGCTTCCATGGTTCTTTCCTTGGCTTCATTTCTTTGTCACATAACTTTCTCTGTGAATGTCATGAAAGGACATCACTGACCTTTATGGACATTATTCAGGCCCTGGAAGTCCTGTAGACAACAGTGTTTCAGATGACGTTGAAAGACTTTTGGCTTTAGAGTCAACAGAGCAGTGATTGAATTCTTTCTTATCAGTTTATGTAACACTGCACATATCTCACAATCTCCAAAATCACATTTAAATCCTAGTTCATAAGTGATATAATAACATATACATACTAGGGTTATATTAAGTAATGGATGAAATAAAGTGTGCAAAGACTCCAGAAGAGAGTCTGGTACTCAATAGGTGTTTAATAAATGTCTCTCTGTATTATCTCCCTCACTTCACAGTCTCATTTCTGTCTGAATTTTAAAATATTCTATGATTTATATTTATCATTCTATTGAATGTAGATATAAAGTCTCAATTTTTTAAACTGATATGACAAATAACACACACTAGTTGGATTAAACAATAAGAAAATTGTCTCAGTTTTGCATACTAGAAGTCCAACTTCAATGTGTCAGGAGGACATGCTTTCTTTCAGAGTCTGTTGCCCTCTCGTGATGGGTTTTGGCAAATTCTTGGGGTTCCTTGGCTTATAAATACATCACATTAATTTCTGCCTCTGTTTTCATATGGGAATCTTTCCCTCCTCTTGCTTTTCCTAAATTATGGCTTCTACTTGGGTGTCCAAATTCCTTCTTTTATAAGAACCTCAATACTTTGGATTTAAATCTGCCTCATTTATTTTATCCACATCCTAACTAATAATGCCATCTTCAAAGGTCCTATTTATAATTGGGTTCAAATCCACAGCCCTTGTCTTAGCATTTGAGCATGTCTTTTGTGGATGACATGATTCAATCCTCAACATTATCTTAGGAGGCCATGAGGAACATTCGAATATTGAGAGTAAACTCAATAAAATTAATGCAGGATGGATGAGATTAACCCTCTGAGGAAGTCACCTTACAGGTTTAAATGTCTCTTAAGTCAAAATCCAATAAGAAAAACCACAAAATTTAATGACATTTTTGAGATAAATAAAGCAATAAAATAATAATTGGAGAGAAAAATATCATTTATTGAATATAATGCAACAGATACTATGCAGGCTTTATCTTGTTTAAACTTTATAATAGTCTTATGAAATAGGGGCTGCTATTTCTGATTCCAATATAATTAATTGAAGCTTGGAATATTTAACTGTTTCCCAAGATCACAAGCTAGTGAATACCAAAGGTAAAATTTGAATCCATGTTGTTTGGCTCCAGACCCTACCTTTTTACAACATTTTCTAGAGGAGATATCTAGGCAATAAATAAGTAAACATATAAATAATCACGATAAATTCTAACAGTGAAAAGTGCTAAAAATGAATGAAACAAGTGATGTGATAGATAGTGACTCAGAGGCAGGGGCCACTTTAGAGTCGGTGTTCAAAGAAGACCCAAGAGCAAATTTGCAGTGTTTATCTAATCATGTCCAGGGATGAGAGCAAACATGATGAAAGAATAGGAGTAAAACCACAAGAGGTATTTGTAGTCATGAGAAGGTGAATTTTATTTGACCTGGATGAGCATCATTCTCCACACTCTTCTATTCTGACTCAAAGTTCAACAACAATCTTAACTGTATTATTATAAATTCAGTTCTACATTGAAATCAAGCTGAATATAAATAACACATTTGCTCCAGCAACATTCTTTTCCCAGAAAACTTTGTGTATCCTTTTTGGTAGTCTCTCTCTTTGGTAACTCTTTGATGCAGTTCACAACAGAGATCTCCACTTTCCCTCTTCATGGACTGCTTTTCTTTCAATCATGACAATTTTTTCCCAATATAAATGCCCTGTATTCACTTATAGCAGCTGAGCTAAGATGTTATCTGTTTAACCAAATTTACACCAAATTCTAATTAGCCTTTTCATGGTCTACAAGGTCCAGCACAATTGCTCCCCACCCAAATACACATCTCTATGATCTTATCTGGCCCCACTCTTACATGTTCACTGTGTTCCATTCACAAAGGTCTCATTCTGGCCTTTGTGCCTTTGTGCTGCTTATTCTCCATTACTGAAATGCTTCTCCTCTAGATCTTCACATTGCTGATGTGTCATTACTCATTCTACAATTCAAATAAATTACCCAAAGTCACAAACAGATGTATGTCTGAGGTGTGATTTGAACCCATGCAGTTTGGCTCTAGAACCCAAATTTTCAAACACTTTCAAGTGGAGAGATATAGGAGAAAAATAAGTAAACTTATAAATAATTGAGATAAGTCCTGAGTGTAAAAACTGCTAAAAATATAGTGTTCTTTTTAAAAAGGATTTCCTTTACCACCCATTGTAAAAGTATCTTCTGTTTCCTTGAATTATTCTCTATCACCTTTCCCTGTTACATTTTCTCTACATAATTTTACAATCTGATTCACATGTTTATTGTGTCCCTTTCCAGGAAATGGATTAGAAACTTCATGAAAGTAGAGGCATTGTCTTTTTTATTGACTCTTCTATCAACAGAACCTACAACAAAAGTTGGCACAGAAAAAAAATGTTTTAAATGTATTTCCTGAATAAATGATCATCATATTCACTTAGCCTTCTGAAGAGTAACTGTTTTTGTAAAAAGGAACCTTGTTAACTGGAATCTTCTAAAATTGTTGACATTCCAACCCTGGTGTTAAGTGAAATGGAAAGGTTAGATTATTTTGGAATATAAACCAGGGTTCTTAGTGAGGACTCAGAATAATCTCTAATTACTTTAATTAGAATGGCTTTATTACATACAATTAAGTACTTTTAAGATTCTTTAGGGGAAGCAGCTGTGGCTCAATTGGTTGGGCTCCCATTTACCATATGGGAGGCACTGGGTTCAATTCCTGCAGCCTTGTGGTGAAAGCAAGCTAGCCCATGCGGCACGGAAATCTGGCGCAGCAAGATGACCCAACAAAGGGAGACAAGCAGTCACAGAACAACGCAAAGCAAATGGGCACAGGAAGCACAAGCAGAAAGGGTGGGATAAATAAATAAATAAAAACAAATCTTTAAAAAAAAAAAAGACTTTAAAATGGCTGCACTCAGAGTCTAGATTGAGTGATGGAGGGAATACGTGAGGGAATACATGGGGAGGGATGCCCTTGGGGCATGCCTATATGGAATATGAATATGATCAAGTGGTCATGGGGTATTGTTTCAGTGGTGGAGACCCACACAATTACTGAAAGAATATTGAATTCCCATCCAGATAAGTCATGCTACATTCTCTAATAGAATGGCAAGATTACCCTGAGTACATGGGAAGTATATAGGAAGAGAGACCATTATGCCAGGCCCTTGATATTGATGGTTGTATTTATGAACCTTGTTCTTGTGAAATTGACACTAAGCCTAGTAATACATGTGGCATAAGAGTTACTCTGAAAGCTTCCTTGTTGCTCAAATGTGGCCTTTCTGTAAGCCAAACTCAGCATATAAGCTCACTACCTTCCCCTCTGGCATGGGACATGACTCCCGGGGATGAGGCTCCCTGGCATTGAGGGATTATTACCAAGAACCAACTAGCCATGCATTTGGAAAAAGACCTTGACCAAAATGCAGAAATATTAAATACAAATGAGTTTTTATGGGTAAGAGATTTCAAAGTCAGTCAGGAGTTCTTTCCAGAAGTTATGCTTATGCAAGTCTAAGGAGGATCTCATTGACTGTCACAATAAACAGTGCCTCCAACAGCAAGGCTCCTGAGGGCTCTAGAGACATCTAGATACCAAAGGAAGGGCAGGCAATCTCAGGAATTTGACACCCTGTCTGTGGACTATACTTTGTTATATATGCTCCCCAATGTAAGAGTTAGACTCATTTATAATTTCCCTACAAATGGTTCTTCTGCCACTTTTATTTGAACCTATAGTTAGCACTATACATGTTAAATATATGTCCCAGAGACATAAATCTACAGTCTGTTCATATGCCAATTGAGCCCTGAGTATCAACAGAGTATCTACAACTGCAAGCAAGGCAGTTCCATCTATCCACCCCATGGGATCTAAGCCCCTCTCAGTCAGAAACTGAGTGGGCAACACCATCTCAAAATCTCATGAATGAGGAATGAACAAAGATAAGGAAGGAATGCAACTAAGGACTAGAGAAGACTTTAATATTCTAGCAATGGAAGAACTTGTGTCATTGATATAAAAGCAATGGCCACCAAAGGTTCTGAGGAGAGGGAGTCGAAAGAATAGGTGTAACATGGTACATTTTTCAGACATTGGAATAATCCTGCCTGGCATTGCAATGATGGATGTTGTCAAAACGTAAAATTGTGTGGTGCAAAGTGCAAACTATAATGTAAACTCTAGACCATTATTTGTAGCAATGCTTCATTATGTGTTCAACAGTTGTAACAAATGTTCTACATTAATGAAAGATGTTGTTAATTGGGAAAAGTGTGGGAGGATCAGGGGGTGGGGTGCATGGGAATCCCCTTATATTTTTTATGTAATATTTATGTAATTCAAAGCTTCTTTCAAAAAAATAATCTGGGGGTGAAAAGGATTGAGCCACAGAGACCCACATTGAAAATCCTGCCTTATATGACTGTCCTGCTAAGCAAGCTGCTGCTGCTGACACCACAACTGTGCTGCCACTGGCCAAACAGGAAAGCTGCTGCCTCTTTCCCTGATTTCAGAAAGACCCTGGATTCTACTGAGCCCTCATCAGTATCCAACGTCATATCACTAATTTCCAACTCAAAGACTTGCACAGATGTACATGGTTGGCCCAAGCCAAGTCATATGTCTGTACCCTACAGACATTGTACTTTCTTGGTTTTTATGTTTGGAAAATTGTATTTTCTTGGTTTTTATGTTTTGAAAATGGATTCACATATTGGGAACTATCAAAATTGGTTGGATGCCTTCAAAACAATTTTAGTAGCCATACAACATTTATGTTCAGTATATTTCGTACATGAGAACATATGTAGCTTACTCCATAGGTATTTTTTTATTTCTACAAAACTGCCTTTTGCCCTAAACATAGGAAAAAAATGGCAGACATAAAGGACCCCAAGGAAGTTGGATAGGAGGAAAAATATCACAACTGATGCTACGGAGAGTATTATTCATATATTCATGTAATTTTTGCACAATACCTGTTGTTCAAGGAATGTTGCTTAATGCTGAATTAGAAAGACACATGAATAGAATAGTCTTTAAATTTTTGGAACTAGAATAGTATAGCATATGATTTGTTAGCAATTCTCAAGTAGTTCTTTCACCTTGATATTGAGATGTTTGGTCAGATGCAAGCTTCCTCAATTACAAATTGTTTTTCTAATTTTTTTTTACTGTCCCTTTAAAAGGATTTCAAATACAACCCAAATCCCTTACCAAAGTCTGTACTGTCCTCAGCATTTGCTTGCTATTCATCTCTTAAATTTCAGTTTGTTCTGTTCTGACCTATTTACCTCCAATACACTGAACTTTCAGTGTCTTAAACTTGCTGAACTCTTTTCAATTTAGTCCTTCCATATGTAACCATTCTTTCCATGGTAGTGATATCTTATCCTCTGAATCTCCACTTAATATAATCTTTATAAGCAGCTTTCTTTGCCTGCCTTATTGAAATGGAGATTTCTTCCTCTTATTTTCTGTCATAGTACTCTGTTTTCTTTATAGAACTTATTACAAACTGTAACTACTTTTAAAACTCATTCACTTATTTATTAACTATTACAAGAATGTAAGGTCTATACAGGCAGGATCTTTTAAAAAAACTTTCAGTTTTAATAAATATTGCATCCCTAGCTCATAGTATAACATCTGGCACATTATAGCTTTTCAATTATTTTAAAAGTGTATATTTGGAGAAATATTATTTATTACATCTAAATGGAGATTAAATTCTAATTTATCTGTGGTGATTTGAGATTATTTTATGAATTCCAAAGAGAAAAAAGTTTGTTTTTAAGCTAATCTCTTCCTGTGTGTATGATCCCTTTGATTGTATTAAAATCTTTGATTAGATTATTTGATAAGATTGATTTAGGTCTTTTGATTGGACTATGCCAGTGATGCATGACTCAGGTTCAGTCTCTGCACCCTTGTTGGATCTGATATAAACTCAGACACAAAAAGAGAGAGACAAACAGACACAGAGGAAAAGGAAGCTGCCATTATTGATCCTGCCCTTGTGAGAGAGGACTAGAGGACAGCTGAAGCACAAAGCCCCCAAAAGCTGGGCCCATGGAGCTGCTCAAGAAGAGACAAGTTCTAGCCTGGATACCCACAGCTGAACTCAAACTTTGGCAGAGATTGGTGGCTATCTTGCTTCAACACATGGAGCTGACTTTGGTGAGAAAGCACCTCTTATGTTTCCTCAATTTGAAATTTTTCTTGGCCGCCTTGGAATTTAAAATTTTACTGCAAATAAATTCTTTTTATAAAATCCAACACATTTCTTGCAGTTTGTATTGGCAGCCCATTGGCAAGCTAAAACCATATTTAACCACGTTTAAACACAAATTTAATTGAGTATTAAATAAAAGGAAAGAAAAGTATGCTATAGTAAAATGTGAAAATAAGTAACAAATTCATCTTATTGCAACAAATGAGTGGCTGATATTTTATTCTTGATTGTTAATACTCATAATTTTCTGTGGCTTTATTTTCTCCATGTTACATCATTGTAGACCCAATTATGTGACTGGTTTAGCAGTTTCTATATATTTTGACATTCTTTAAAAATTGTGTAGAAAATCCCAGAGAATATTAAGCAAAAAGTAGTCTTGGACATACTCCAATTGCAGAATTCAAAATTAAATGTTTTAGTTAGAAGGGATAAAAGGTCCAATGTTCTTTGCCCATACAGAGGGGGGAAAAAAGATTATCCCTTTAAAAACTGTTATAACTACTTCATGAGATTATTTATTAAGCTTAAATCATGATATGAAAAAAGTCAGAATAATACCCACAAAATCTAAAACATGATTACTTTGTGCCATAACAAAACTCTGAAAATCTCAAGTACAACTAGTCTGGCCAGTTCAACCACATAGAATTAAAGGGACAGATTTTGAATTGATGCTCTTTCTTTATCAAAGATTTTAGAAAAAAACTTACTTGGAAAGGATTCCCTCATAAATGTGCAGTTCTATCATCTGAGCTAGATAAAGAATTTGTTTGCCTATTTAATAAATTACCCTAACAAAGGAAGTATTTTTTTTTCTGTTTGCATCATGGGATTCCTTTCAAATAGATGCATAGTTCAAATAATTTTCTGGCATATTAAGCAGAGCCTGTGAAGAAAAAGGATAGACATAGATATATGAAATCAAACTTGCTCCCAAGGAAAAATGCAGATTTTTTCCTTCTGTGGTATTGTTAGATTAGGGAATGAATTTCCAGTTCCTTATGTGTAAATTAAAAAGTCTCCTTCAGAGTATGAACAAGGTTTCAAGAGGTAAGATTTTAACAGTTGATAGGGGAAACCAAGCTCTGTGATTATGTTAATTTTTTATTATGTAAGAATTTATGTCACTTGAACTTATAAGATTTGAAAAGTTGAAAAAACTGCTGGACACCAAGGGGATTTGAAGACAATCAAAATTATATACCATCTAGTTCTTAAAAATATGTGACCTTGAAAAATGTAACCAAGCATTCTGAACGTCAGTATTTTTACCTATAAAGTAGGGATAATAATATTTATTAATGGAAGGATTAGGTGTATACTAAATTTCATCAAAGACATAATGTTTGATACATAGTTTCACATAACAAATCATAGGTGTTCTTGCAAGGCTATTTTTTGGATCAGTGTTTTGTCTATTTCAGTGGAACTAATGGAATGAAAGATTGGCTTATTTAGCATGCTGTTCTACATTTCAGATGGATATAAACTTGTTATATATATGTTGGTTTACCAAAAATTAAGCTTCCAGATATTTTATAAAAAATATAGGTTGATTTGCATATTTTTCTGGACACTGTGCTCCATATGCTTTCATAAATATTAGCTTATTAAATGCTCACCAAAATTCAGTAAGTTGTTATCTTAAACTCATTTTACTAATGTGCAAACTATGAGTCAGTGTGGTGATTAGCACTATTATTATTTTTTTAATAATTTTTTTAAAAAGATATTTAGATTACACAAATGTTACATAAAAAATATAGGGATTTTCATATGCCCCACTTCCCAAACCTCCACACCCTCCCCCATCAACAATGTTTTTCGTTAGTGTAGCACATTCATTGCAATTGATAAACGCATCTTGGGGCATTGCCACTGAGCATGGACCTTAGTTCACATTGTAGTCTACACTCTCCCCCCCACAGTTCTGCATGTTATGGGATGACATAATATGGCCTACATCTAATGTTGCAATGTCATTCAGGATGATTCCTAAGTCCCAAAAAAGCCCTTGTATTACAACTGTTTTTCCCTGTCCCTGACTCCAGAGCATCCTGCGGCCAAAAGCTCCACATCAATGTTGTAATTTCTTCCATTGCTAAAGTGACAATATGTCTATAGTAGAATACCAGTAAGTCCACTATAGTCCATAGTTCATTCCCCAATTGTGAGGATTCTGGGATGGTGATGTACACTCCACCTCTAATTGACAAGGGATTCAATCTCATACAGCCAATGGATGGGACTCTCTTGCTTGCATATGTAGGCTTTCTCAATTCCTTGGTATGGTGGTTGTCAATCCTCACCTCCTTGTTAGCTGTTTCAGGTGAGTCCAATGAACTAGATATTAGGTGTTGCAACTTCACTGATGATCCAGGGCCAACCGGCACATGGACAGTCCAAAGATTCCGGTCTCTTGGATGTACATTTACAAACTTCAGCACCAAGTATAGGTTCAAATAGAAAGGACAGATAACTCATGTGTAGGGAAGCCATAATTGAGTCCAACTCTGTCACTTTCAGGAGTACAATCTCCAAAGTGGGGCCCACTGGCAAAGCAGCAAACTCTGGAACTATCTGCCCTGACCATAGGACCTAGGTGTCTCCAGAAACCTAAGAAGCCCCACTATTTGGGGTAGTATCCACTTTGGCAGTCTATGAGATCCTGCTGAGATGTTCATAAGCGCTGCCTCTGGGATAACCTCCTGACTCACTTTGAAGTCTCTTAGCCATATAAACTCATTTGTCTTTACCTTTTCCCCCTTTTATTCGAGATATTTTTCCATTTGCATTGCTAATTGGTATTTGGTAATAATTTCTCAGTGCCAGGGAGGCTCATCCTTGGGAGTTATGTCCCACACTGTGGGGGAGGGAATGCATTTATATGCTGAGTTTGGCTTAAAGAGAGGCCACATTTGAGCAACAAGGAGGTTCTCCGGAGGCAACTCTTAGGCACACCACAACACTAGGCTAAGTTTCAATTTCAGGAGCAAGGGCTCTTAAGCATAGTCTTCAATATCAAGGCCTCATCAAGGGATCATCCTCCTTCACCAGTCATTGCCCCTGCACTTGGTGAACTATTGCTGCTCCATTAGAGAATGTGGTAGAGCTCCCCAGGATGGAAATTCAATATTCTCTCAGTTATTGTGTGAGTCTCCACCCACTGTGACAATGCCCCTTGAACATTTGAACATATTTATATACCTTATATGTATGCCCAGCTGAACTTCCTCCCATGTATCCCCCATCACTGACACCCCACACCAATGATCTTCCCCTGCCCCAAGTGTAACCCTTCTGTGATCCAAATCTTCTTCAAAAATGAAGCCAATAAAATAGCTTAATACAATTAATAGGAAAATGAAATAATAATGATAGTTTTAAATTTAAGAAATAAAATATATAAAAATTT
>JAQZBX010045502.1:0-21028 GCA_029593785.1 Cabassous unicinctus | reverse complement strand
AAAAATAATTTGCTTTAATTTATGACATTATGCTTTTGTGTAACTGACAGTGTTTCCTTCTCTTCTTTGGCTCCCAGGAAGCTGACCTCCAGCAACTGTACAGAGCATGAGCCAATCATCTTCTAAAGAACTCTATCACCTCTGGCTTGGTCTTAGTTTTCCTATTCTTATTTACTTATTTTTCATTGTACAGTCTATATTTCTTCAAGCTATTGCAAATTCCCTTTTGAAAAAGTCAACATAAGGGATAAAAAAGCCTCTCATAAGAATATCTTAGAGGAAAAAGAGAAATTCTCTCCTTTTTTAAAATTTCTTCCTGTTCCTGTTGAATCAGTGGTTAAAAACTAGGGTTTTGAAGCACAAAGATAAAAATTGTGGTGAAAATCTGAATACCTGTGGTGAGTGTAGCCTAATGTTGAGCAAAACATCCCTTTATTAGTGAAAGATCATAATCATTCCCTTTCTCCTCTTTGAGAAACTTATTTTCAAATATGAACTTTTGGTGATGGAATGGAGTTTTATGATATATAGTTGGGTTTTTTTTTTTTAATAATAAACTTTATTTTTAGAGCAGTTTTAGGTTTACAGAAAATTTGCAGAGAAAGTACAGTGTTTTTTATTTTAATTACCTTTTGCAAAATTGAACATCTTTTGATTACTTTATGTTATGTAAGTATACTTTTGGGTATAATATAATGTTTCCTTTTAAAAATAAATATTTTTAAGCAAAACCATTTACGTAAATAAAAGTTAGAATGGAAAATTTAGCAAAAACTGTGAGGATGCCCTGTGGTTGACGTTTGGGGAGCACAAGCATAAGCTATGTAAAAAACAGAATGTGGAGCACAGTATGAAACTCCAAACATGCTAGTTGCTAGTTGTAGTCATGGGGCAGACAGGAAAAGGGTGGCAGTAATATGAATTTCTTAATGGCAATGGCAGGTGTAGCATGCTCACAAATGAAGCAAAAGACAAAGTGCTAATGTGAAGTTGAAGTTGTTTAGTCGGAAATTTGGGGTGTGAATTAAGAGCCTCTCTAGAGAACCAAAGGAAATTGCATAATTTCAAGATTCCATACTCCCTACTTCAGGCTACCAAATGAAATTAAAGGGAATTCTGTACCAGGATGTAGAGTTTGGACCATTGTGTTTCAATAGTTCTTACAGATAAAGAAATAGGGTGATTGCAATTTGAAAGTTGAATTGTGCAATCAGTGGTATTCAGTGTAATCATATATTTGTGCATTCATCACTTCAGTCATTCTTAGAGCACTTTCATTATTCCAATAATAACAATAATAAACAAACTCATTGCTTCTCAATCTCTCTATGCTTCATCGATTGTGCACTTTGGATGGATTTATGCTTTATTAAGATGTATCAATAAAATTGATTTGTTTTTTTAAAAAGTTGAATCGTACACAAATGGATTTTTTATCACCTTGAAATATGATTCAATGTGCTCTGACTACATGTCTTTTGTGTATATTTGATCTTATTTAAACAAACTGCAACATCCAGAAAGTGAGATGACCACATTCTAAATCAAATATTTCTACAATTCTTATGAAAAAAATATTTAAAAGTCTCCATTGTGAAGATACTCATGGACAAATCTTAAAGTTTGAAGCAAAGTTATGCTTCATTGCAGTTGGGAGTTGAGAATTTCAACCTGCAGTTTGAAAATATAGTTTCAGGAACAAGGACCATCAACACAATCATTCATCATAAATGTGTCCTAGTTTTCCAAATAAATAGATGGTGTGTATAGAATTTTGAATCATTTCTACTGGACCTTGGTCAACAGGCATAAATCAACATGTGTAAGTTCTTCCAACATGACAACACCCCAGGTTCCTGAGTGGAAGTTCTGTATGTCCAATGAAAACCCCGTATCTTACACCATAGAGCTGTGATTTATTCTGTTCCATGGATATATTTTTACCTAGATGGGAGTTACAGATATTTGTCAGGGTTGAAATAGTCTGTTGAGGGTTCTTTACCTCCAAATATGAGGATTGGTACTCCTCCCTGATCAGTGTTTGCTGAAGGATGGGCATAGATATATATAAAAAAAAAGATAGGCTTTTCAAAAAATGCTCATCTCCTTGCTGTTTTATTAATTGTGCAGTAAATTATTCATTTATCACAAAATAACTTTTGAGAAGTATTGTTATTCTGGAAAATAACATCTTAGAAGAATTGCAGAAATATTTGATTCCCCCAGGATTAATCTAATTTTAATCTAATTTTAATTTTATGGATTTTAGTTAAATGTATTCCTCTCAGTTAGACTTCTATATAGAATATAAAGTTCTTTGTGATTCTAGTAGCAGATTTTTCAACTTATGACACCTCCCTAAACCAGAGCACTTTAATACATTGGATCTGGAAACAATCAGACAGGAAGTTCCTCCTTCAGCTTCCTATTATAAAATCTACCAACCTAGACATACCAGGGCCCAGGTTCTCTGCTTTCCCCTCTATTACTATGAATCAAGTGCCTCTGCTTTTATAGAAGAATGGCCCCTCTCACCTACTTGGTCTCTGGATCTCATCCCCCATCACCATCTCAAATCCTTCACTTCTGCAATTCTATTTAATCATCAATTTCTCACTGTATTGGACTGTTCTTATCAGCATACAAATATGTTGCCATGAAAAGATTTTTTGAAGAACTTAATACCTCTAGCCAGCATTCAATTTCTCTATTCCCCCTCACAGCAAACTTCTCTAATAATCACTTCCTCTGCTTTCTCATTTATAATACCCACTCTATTGAGATAACTTTTGTCAAGTTCATCAATGACCTTTATTGCTAAACCCAATGGCCAGTTTTTTGTTCTTATTTTAATTGAACATTTAGCAGTATTTGACACAGTTAACTACTCCCTCTTCATAAAATCCTTTTTCTCTTGACTTCTTTTGCTCCTGTTTTCCCACTATGTCATTGGCCATTTCTCAGTATCCTTTGTATTCCTCAGACAGAATTCTAATATTGGAAACCCCAGGATTCAGTCCTAAACCCCTTTCTTTTCTCAATCTACCCGTTGTCCCTATGTGAGCTCATCTGATCTTTGGGCTTTAAAAATTCATCTATGTACCAACTACTCAAACATAACATGTCCAAAATGTCCCTCATGATTCTCATTCCCCAAATTGTTCCTCTTCGTGACTCCCCCTTTCCATTAAACAGCCCCATCATACGTTCCTCCTCAAGGTAAAATTCTTGATTCCTATCTTCAATTGATTCCTTTCTTCAATTCTTAGTCAAGCCCTGACACTTCTACTTCCAAAACTTACTCTGAATATGGGTTCACTCTAAATAAGTATCTCCACTACTTCCTTCGGATCCAAAACATCATTCTCTGCCACCCAGGCACCTGCAAAAGTTTCTTGCACTCTTGACTCCTTATAAACTGTTGTACATAGAGAAGTGAGAGCATTCTTTCTAAAATATATATCAAATGACATCATGTCCCTGCTTAAAACCTCCCAGAGATGTCCCATCACACTAAGAATAAAATCCAGTCTCTGCCAGTTTATGAAGCCCTATATGATACCACCTCTGCTTATCTTTGCAAACCAACCTAGTAATACTTGCTCTCACTTCCACTATTCAAGTCACAGTTGGTATTCTTTGTTCCTCTGACACCTCAAGCTTGCTATGGACTCAAAGCTGGTGGCAGCTATTCTCTCTTCTTGGAATATCCTCCCTTGATCTTGACTTGACTGGATTCATCATGTCGCTCGGATCTCCACTTGTCTGTCACATCCTCTGAGAAGTCTTTCCAATCTCAAATAGCATATCAGTGTATTTATATGGACAGCATTTTCCCTTGTGTGAATTTGTATTTGTTTTTTATTTCATTTTAGTTTAGTTCAGTTCATTTATTTTTGCTCGCTCTCACTAGATTGTCAGCTTCTCAAGAGCAAGAACTTGTCTCATTCACTTTGTATCCCCAGGAAGCATTCAGTATTCTATATGGGTTGAATGAATAGGTGAATGAAGAAATATCATCTTTTGCTCACCTTTATAGCTTCTATGTTTTAACCTAATTTTTTTCCCAAATACACAAACAATAGGATTGACCCAATTCTTCTTGGAAACTTATTTATGATGACATCATTGACATGAGTTTTCTGGATAAACCCTATTAAAAACTAAATTATAATAATTCTCTACTTCAATCAAAATTACTTCCTGGGAAATTACTTCCTTGGATAGTATATTGGAATTCGATAGTCCTAGGAAATAAATTAACAGTGGAGAAGATATGCCACTTTCCTGATACCACCGTGAGTTGTCACCACAAAATACCTGAACTTCACTAGTAAACAATATGCAGTTTCCCTGTAAAATTCTACAAAAAGTTATTTTAAACTATTTACAGTAAGAGCATTTGCAATTATGATTTCCTCATCCTTAATCAGAAAAATTTTTTTGCATATTATAGGGAGGTAGCATAGGGGAAAAAAAGAAGAGTTAAAGAAGTTAAACTTCCAAATTATAGGTGAAACACTGAGTTCTCTTGTTATAATCCTTATAAAGTTGGCTCATGGATGGCCGGTTAGGAGATTATTATTATAAAATTTACCTGTCGTTATTCCTGCTTTAGACAACAGGTAGTGCCCTTTAAGTTAGTGCTATTTTTCATTGTGATTAATAATCTGAAATATTTAGATGCTAATCTTAAAGTGTACTGTATTATTCTTCATATTTGTATTTTTAAATATTTTAAGTTAGGAAAAGGAATAATATTATCCTAATTAATGTAATAATATTAATGTAATAATATTACATTATTATATATTAATTGTTTAATTCAGATTGTGTTCTTGATAGGAATATATAAACCAAATCAGAAATTGTTTTCTTTTTTTCCTTGCACATATGTAAAAATGTCCTCTGTGACACAAGGTTTAAATAGTAAATGTGGAATTTCATGACTAGTAAATATTTTTAATTCATTTTGTTAATACTAAATCAATATAGTAGAAATACAGAAAATGGATTTATTTGTGAAGTATAAAATGAAAATAAACTGCAAGTTCACCATGAAAGAATATCAACTGCTAACATTTTATATATTCATTTCTCATAAGTTATATATATACATATATAGTCAAAAGTGGAATTTATATATTTTTAAATTTTTATTATATTATAGCTTGACTTTCTAACTCATTTAATAATAATAGCTAAGACATATTGAGCACTTACTATCGTCAACCCCGTTCTAAGCATCTTAGGTGTATTAACTTGTTAAATCCTTACAACAGTTCTATGAGGATGATATTAATATTATTCCCATTTTACTGAGGAGGAAGACAAGACAGAAAATTTAAGTAACTCCCAAAATGTCCTACCTCCAGTGTCCATGGACTTAATCACTATACAATGTTGCTTCTTTAGACATATGCATTTTAAAGGAGGTGTAATATTTCATCCTATCACCGTATCACTATTTAATCATTTCTCCATTTTCCACATTCACTAGTTTCAAATTTTAAGATAAATACTCATACACATAAATCTTTTTTGAATGTCTGATTTGAAAATTAATAAACTGAATTTTCGATACTTAATCACAAAATTAATTATGTGATTCACTAGCTCCTCCCAATATCCAATTATACCAATAGAAATGCTATTTCTTATTTCTATAAGCAGAAACCATTTATGGATTCACAATAAAATTTTGGTTGTACTCCGGGTTTCAAATGTTGCAAGCCTCTGACAATCAGTTTGCTGAAGTGAAAATTCCAGAATATTATGAGATGTGCCTAGAGAATATCAGCTCCACAAGAGCAAGAATCTTCTCTCTTGCTCATTATTGAATCTTCAAATGTCTAGGATCATGCTTGCACAGAGCAAGCAACCAATAATCATTGAATGAATGAATGAATGAATAGTTAATTACTTTAAAAATCTAAATGGAAAAAATTCTGAAATAATATTCAGAAAATGGAGCTTACATTGCAGAGGAAATTTATTCAGGTTGCCACAATGAAAATAAATTGTAACTCTTATGTTGTAACAGGGCATGTAGGATTGCCTGGGAATATCTTGGGTATATCCTTACTTGAATAATGAGGAAAGTATATAACAAAAGTCAGTTTCAGATTGACCCTTTTAGTTTGGGCCTGCAGCATGATGATATCCACAGCCACACCAAGTTTACGTGTACTGGATAGGAGACAAAGACCCTCTTTACCATATGTCCTTTGAAACCACCTCACATGCAGTCCACATTGAGAGGCAGAAGTTTCTTAGTTCTGCCCTACCAACTGCATGGCAGCCAGATTTCCCTGAAGAAACAGTTCTGAATTTGTTTTATCAAACAGTCATATGATAACCAGGACTCTTGGAGCTCCCTGGTAATTTCCTATAAAGCAGGAGTAGCAAAAGTGTGACATGCATGCCAATGCTTTTCTATACTGTTCCCATGGCAGACATCACTAGTCAATCTTGGGAGACTTTCCTCTTGAACTTGTGTACCACTATCACAGTCCTTTTTAACATAGTTCTCTAGGCTCACTTTTAATCAATATGTGTAGACAATCAAAATAATATTCGTTTATTATCCCTATCATATACCCAGGTTCAATAGAATTTAAGCTCCAATAGAGCATGAATTTGTCTGTTTTGCCTCCTGGTGCTTTCAACAATTCCTGACACACATTAGGCACTCAAACATTTGTCAGATATACGGATGAAGGATAAATTCAGACAGAAATTTTTTAAACAACAGATTCAAATACTCTTCACAGTCACAATAGAATTTCAATAAAGTTCAATGACTGACTATTTCTGAGCATTGTAACTTCCTGGCCACTAGTCTCGGGTTAATGAGGGAAAGCTCTGCATTTGATGTTGTTTGGATATTAAGGGTTTGTTGTAACAGAGGTTTCTCTTTCTCTTTTTACTTGAAAAGAGAATTCTATTGCATCACTGTGGACACTAGAAATTAGAACAAAAGCATGAGGATAAAATGCCGGTATGTTACAATACCTCCTGCATCATCAGTATGATTAGCAGCCTCAAGTTCCATTCCTCTTGAATTTACAATTTAACTTTATATCAAACTTGACAGTAGGTATGACTGTGACTAAATTGAACTGGATAGTAAAACTTATACCCTATTTTTCTAAGGTCAACATCTTTTCTGATCCGTATGTGAATGTTACTCTGGGAAATGTGCTTTCAAGCTGGCTTGAGCAAGGGGCATGCATGATTTCTTTCTTTTCTTTTTTTCCTGTCCCTGAAGCTTTGGTGCTGACACAGATCAGGCGCAAATCAGGAATTACGGCAACTTGATTTGAACTGCTTAAAAATTTAGTTCAGTTCAAAATTCAGTAAGGTGGGAATGTGAATAGGGAAGAAAGGAGAATCGCTTCTCCAGATATCAGCAAGCAGTCCAGGTATGTGACGCGGTGTCAGATTTTCCCTGCAAGAAGCCCCGTTACACATGGCCACTTTGTCTACATCCTCAGCTTGATTAATTTTTCCAGACTCCTTACCTTCTTCATCAATCTTATTTGAAAACTAACAACAAATCCAACATTAATTTTTAAATCATCTCTCACAATTGTATAAGTTTCTAGTTTACAAAGTAGAAAGTTTCTCTACATGCACTCTTAATTCTATAAGTGTTACTATCATTTTTGGTTATGCCAAAAAATTAAAAAATGGACCCAAGAAGGGAGTACCGTTGATTGTGTGATCACACGATTATTAAGTAGCTAAGCTTTGACTCGACCCATGCTCTTCCAACTTCAAATCTAATGCACTTTCCAGTAAGCCATTTCTGCCTGAAATCAAATAACTGTGACTGTTTTTTAAAAGAAAAAGATCGGGGAGGGAGAGCCACCAAGAATTCAGGAAGGAGAGATTTTTATGACGGCTCAAAAATTAACACAGAAAGGACTGTTTGGCATTTCCTGTGTGAGAATTTTATTTTTTAATAGCACATGAATAAGTGAATGTTTCTTGTGCTATTTTTTGTCACTAACTTGACTGCTCCCCTTTTTTGTTGGCAGGTTTATTGTTCAGATAGAAACAGTTCTTCCTTACACCTGAGCTCAATTTGCAGTTCAGATCATTTCCATGCTACAAGTGAACAGCACTCTAATAACTTGGTGAAAGTAACTATTTGACCAGGCCTGCATAGTAATCATTAGATTATTTATGCCTTCTACAGTAGAATTGAATTCAAAGATCTTTACAGTCCTCTGTCCTCCTAGTAATTAATCTATAAAATCATGCAAGTGTAAGTGCTTAGAATCTCTAAGAATGTGTAATTATTTTGCATTCCTTGGCAGCAAGTATGATTATTTTTGTATGGATGAACTCCAGTTGCACAGAAGAGTGAGTTTGTCGAATATCCAGAAATTTGGATTTCTAAATGATAATCATTCCATTTTCCAGGAATCTCTCTCGGCTATGAACTGTCTGAAAATCTTAGAAAGACTTGTTTTCCTTACGAGATTGGAAACACCTTTATAAGTATATTTAAGAACTGTTACAACCTTCAATTTGAAATTGATCCTTAAGAGGCAAAGACTCGGGATTGGGGAAATGTTTACTTTAGCACGAATAACCTGCCTGTCTATGGCAAGGTAGAGTGTCTATGGTTTTGTAAAATCAAACTGATTGACATTCTTCCTGAGAATGGGGTAAAGAGTCTTGGGACACAGCACTCTGGCCTGGAGAGATTTTAAACCTGTGCTTGAAGATTCAGGAATCACCTTACTCATTCTGCTGAAGTTCAGATGATTTAAAACAGGAGAGCAGTACAGTATAGGTTGCCAGACAGTAGCAAAACTAAGACTGGCTAATCCTGACAAACTAAAAGGATTTGGGTATTTTTATTACCTGAAAAGCAATCCCTATGTGCGATTCAATTAAAAACATCAATAAAAATCTTATTTCAAAAGCCACAAGTAGCGTATACACCCATGTAGCACATATCAGAGATAGAAAACTGCTCAGCCCCTCTGAATCTCTGCCTGTTTTAATAAGTATTCAGAAATTATCCTCAGACTTCAAAAGAAATTGTAAGGGATTGTTAGCAGGTTTATTAATGTTTTATGTTTTATTAAAAGTTGGGGTGTACATTTCACAATGAGCAACATCAAAAATCAGACTTTCTGCCTGTAATTTTGCTTCCTCCTGTCTTTCTGCCTTTGGGATTCACTCTTTTCCTTTCATCAGCTGCCATTTTCAGCAGCATGCAGTAATTTCATGGCTCATTGCAAGCGCTGAAAACCTTTGAAACCACAAATGCTAACCTACCTGGCCTGCAGCCATTTAGGAAGAGATTAATTTAGCAAACAGAAGCAAAACACTTTCTACTTCTAGCCTGTGCATAATTTCACTTCTATCTATATTTATTTTACAGTGAGCGGCGTAATGACAATTTCAGTAATTGCAACTCTATAAAAATTTGCCTACCTAGCTTATCTCACTATCACAAGACTGTGAGTCAGTCAGATTAGAAAAAGTACAGCATGTGAAACGGCACTGGTTGCCTTCCAAAAATATGGGCCTTCTATAAAAACTCAAGTGATGCTTTGCACTTGTTTGTGTTCTTATCTATTGGGCAACGGTTTCTTCCTGATGTTTTGATTGGGACCTGTGCGTTCCTCTTTAATTCATGGAGATTTATGGGGGCATTCTCCTTACAAACAGACCAATGTATCTGGAAGACTAGAAGCACCAGGCCATTTCTGCAGACTTTGTTATAAATGGCTGTTATGTTGCTGTCAAGCAATTTGATCAGAAGAGAAAGTCCATCTGGGGCAAATTTTAAGCTATCATGCTTGGAAGGATTTCAAGGACTAAATTAGCCCACAAACTGTTAGCTAAAAATAAAAGTTTTATAGTTTCTTGTCTAAGTTTAAAATCCCACCATTGAAATTAACACCAATTCTATCTACTGTATATGTGTGTGTATAGTTTCCCCTAAGGGATCATTTGCTGCTTTCTTTAATTCATTTGTGTCGTTCTTATGCAAGTCTGCACACATACACATACGTTCACATGCACATGCACTGGTTTAGCAGAAAATGAACCCTGGGGAGAAATAATGACTCAAGCAAAATATTATTTAAGAATTAAGAGAAAACACAATGCAAGTTGAAGTCAGCCAATCTATCAGACAAAATCATTGTCACTGTTTACCCAGTAAGAGGCATAAAGGAATTAAATGCAAGGCGGGAGAGGAGAATTCAGTGTGAAGCTGTTGACATCAAGCCCTGTGCCTGGAGCTTATCTTTGAGAGATTTTTATATGTACGTAAAGGATAGGACAAGAATGTCACATGCTAAGTGATTCTTTTCTTAGATCAGCTACTGGGGGTGGGGGCCTCTTTTGAGAAGTGACTACAATGTTTGTTGTAGAAAGAGTAACTCAGAGATGGGAATCTAGGGTTGAGGGTTGTATATTATGGCTTAGTTTTTCCCCAAGAAGAAAGGAATTTGGTAGTCATTGAATGACCTTGAAGTGTGGGATGGTTCCTCCAGTCCCCTGACAAAAGATCATTGCTCACTATTCTAGGTTGCAAAAACATTGCTGCCAGTAAAACAAGATGGTATAATAAAGGGAAGAAAAGCCAAGCACTCTGCATGAGGCATTTCTTGTGTGGGTACTGCATCTTTTCCATTTTATACATTTGTTGTTACCAAGTAATAGCAGCTGAACGTAATTCTCTACTTACTTTACTGAGATTTGAATATTCTGTACCCTATAAAGGAAATTCTGTGACATTAAACTTGTTTATGCACTGTTTTTATATTAGCTAATTCATTTACGCGTACAGCTACACAGACGGCAGTGGGATGACTGGCCAACCCCCACAGATGTACACCTCCAATCTGGCATCCCATAACATTCATAAAATATGTCAACACAGCCTGGAAATTTTCCATGGTTTATGTTATACTATTGGTGTTCATAGCACACTGGCAGAATATTTCACTTTGAAATTTGTGGTAGTAAAAAAGAAAAAGGGAATTCTCTGTTTTGAGGCCATTTGCAAAAGTACTCGGTCAACATCCTTCACATATAATAAACACTTAAATCATCACAAATTGGACAAGTGAAACACATTCATGTGCCTGGGAATTGTATCATAAATAACTGTTCTTTTTTTTTTTAATTAATGGTAATTATTTGTCTTGACCATTTTTAAAATGCAGTGCATCTTTCCAGTACTGCCCAAAGAATCATACTACTCTGCGATAGAATAAAGCGACTCAGGAACGTATTCATAACCAATATTGCTTATTCTGCAGGAACATTTGCATAAAGCAAATAGCAACTTTTGATGGAGAATGTTACAAATATCATATGACTATTAATGGTGAAAAATTCACAGCCAGAAAGTTCAGAATAATAGCTCCTTATTTGGGGAGATAGAGTAGTGAGTTTACATTTTCCCTACACTGGGCATTTTTGCCTCCTCATTGCTAGAGGTTGCATCTAGCTGAGACTGGCATCCAGGGTCCAGGGGCCACCATTAGCCAGTCCTCCAGGAAGGGCAATGAGAGGAGCTCCCAACTAGACTTCCAGAACTTCAAGCCTCAGGAGCTCTACCTTCTGTCATTTTAATCCTTTATCCCCAAACCTTTGAAAATGACAAAATTGCAAGGGTAATTTTTGTTAATTCTCAAGTGTCTTATGCCAGAAAATTGAAAGAGATAGTGTGGAGTTCTAGAAAGACTCAGGCCTCCGGAATCTAATGAAGGGTGATAACCCTTTCCCCAGCTCTACTTCCTTAATTGTGTAATTTTAAGCAAATATCTTTTCTTCCTGATCATTATTTTGTTCTCTGTAAAATGGAAATAATAGCAAGAGCACATAATTTTTAATGAGTTGGTATTATCATCCCTGTTTCGTAAATGAGAATACTGGGTCACAGAGCTATAATATGCTTTGTCAGCTTTGCACAGCTAGCATGTGGCTGAACGGAATTTGAACCAAGACAGCCTGGCTGCATGGTCTGTGCTGACCGTTACACTATTCTGCCTCTCAGTGTGCAATAGGTATCTCTGATGGTTATTGGAAAGAGCCTATTCAGCTAGTCTCTGCCTTGGCCTTTGGTGATTTAAATATTTTTAATTTCATTTTTTTCCCCAAATTTAAAACCACACCCATTAATTTGTTCATGAGACTTCAGATGTCCTTTTTGCATGTCCTGGATGGCATCATGAAGGCAAGCAAAAACTCCTGATGGTTTTCCACCATTGTTGATCACATTGGATTGAGGGAGCTGCAGCGGATGAGATTGAGGGAATGAAAGTTTATGATCTAAAAAATGGATTATTGTGAAGCGAAAATATGTATGTACTGTTGCTGAGTATTATAGCCTTAAAATCCTTTAGGTAGCTGCCAGTCTTACAGTAGGGAACTATGTAAATTTAGACCTTTGTTTTCTTAGACATGAACCAGAGCTATAATGTCAGAATTTTTCTTCCTAATTACTCTTTTTTTCAAGATTTCTGCTTTTTTTATTAGAGAAGCTTTGGATTTACAGAACAATCATGCATAAAATACGGGGTTCCCATATACCACCCCACCGCCAACACCTTGAATTGGTGGGGAACATTTGTTACAATTGATGATAGCACATTAAGGTCCATGGTTATAGCAGTTTGTTATTTAGGAATTCCAAAAACAGATATTGGATTATGTTTGTAAACTGGTCTGTTCCTCTGGGCGAGATTAAATTATGATTAGGGCTTTGATGGGGCCACGTCAGTAGGACCTTGAGTCCCCGCCCACCAAGGGGGCAGGGACTGACAGAGAAACCGAACCGCAGAGAAGGGAGGTTGGAGTTTTGATCCTGGAGCCTGGAAAGTGAGAAGTAGAGATATGAGGAAGAAGAGAAAGCACAATTGGACACAGCAGAGGCCCCTGGAAAAGAGACGAGCTGTTTGCCTGATAGTCTACAGTTGGCCTTATGGAGAGAGCAGAGGAGCTGAGCCTGGAGAGAAACGAGCCCCAGGAAGAGAGGAACCAGGAAACCTGAACCCTTGCAGACATTGGCAGCCATCTTGCTCCAACATGTGGCAACAGACTTTGGTGAGGAGAGTAACTTATGCTTTATGGCCTGGTAACTGTAAGTGTCTACCCCAAATAAATACCCTTTATAAAAGCCAGCAGATTTCTGGTATTTTGCATCAGCACCCCTTTGGCTGACTAATACAATGGTTTAACTTAGGGTTCATTGTGTAGTATAGTCTTCCACAGATTATTTTTTAATTTGTATTCGGTTTCCATATATAGAGTCTTTTTCTCTTTAAATCATATTCAGACATGTATTTCAGTGCTGTTAATTGCATTCAAAATGTTGTGCTACCATCACCCCCATCCATTACCAAAACATTTCCATCTTTCTAAATAGGAAGCCCGTACATTTTAAGTCTTAACTACCCATTCCCTATCCCCACCCAATCCCCTGGTAATCTATCTTCTGGATTCTAACTCTATGAGTTTGCTTTATTCTAATTGTTGTAAGTCAGTGAGAACATACAATATTTGTCCTTCTGTGTCAGGCTTATTTCACTAAACATCATGTCATCAAGGTTCATCCATGTCGTCGCATGTATCAGGACTTCATTCCTTTCAAAGCTGAATAATATTCCATTGTATGTATATACCACATTTTATTTATCCACTCATCATTTGATGGACACATGGGTTACTTCCATCTTTCGGCAACTGAATAATGCTTCTCTGAACATCTGTATGCAAATATCTGTTCAAGCCCCTGCTTTCAATTCTTTTGGGTATATACCTAGTAGTGGGATTGCAAGGTTATAAGCTATTTCTATACTTAGCATTCTGAGGAGCCGCCAAAGTGACTTCCACAGCAACAGCACTATTTTCCATTGCCACCAGCAATGAATGAGTGTTCCTATTTCTCCACATCCTCTTCAACACATCTTGTTTTCCATTTTTTAAATACCAGTCATTCTAATGGGTATGAAATGGTATCTCCTTGTGGTTTTGATTTGCATTTCCCTGATGGCTAATAATGTTGAGCATCATTTCATGTGCATTCTTGCTGTCTGTATATCTTCTTTGGATAGGTGTCAGTTCAACTCTTTTGCTCATTTTTTAATTTGGGTTTTCTTTTTGTTAACTTGAAGGATTTCTTTATATATACTGGACATTTATCCTTTAACAGATATGTGGTTTCCAAGTATTTTCTTCCTTTGTGTATGCTGCCTTTATACTTTCTTGATAAATTCCTCTGAGGAACAAAAGTTTTTTATTTTGATAAGGTCCCATTTATCTATTTTTTCTTTTGTTCCTTGTGCTGTGGATATTGGAAAGTGTGAGCCCTCCAACATCATTCTTCTTTTTTAAGATGGCTTTAGCCATTTGGGGCTCCTTACCCTTCCGTGTAAATTTGATGATTGGCTTTTCTGCAAATTCCTAATTACTCTATAAGACCTTGTTCTTTTACCAAAATACTCTTTTCATCTGTCAAGATCAGAAGAGTAACACCAATGCCAAATTATTGTAAATTTCTGGCTTTGTGTGACATGAGTTATATACTGTTAAAAATTTTCTGTATGGTTCCTAATTATTCTCCTTCTTTTACCATACAGGTAACATTTATTTTATCTATAAATTTTTTCCTCTGGTGAATACAATATTCAGACAGAGAAAATTAATAAGAGTGTACTTAGCATCTAAATCTCTTCTCTCTCTTCATATTAGGGGTACAAAAGAAATACAATGAGAAAATTGCCCTTTTTCACTTCAGGCTTATCAAGATTTAAGTGGCCTCTTTATTCGTGTATGTTCTTGAATTGGATTGGCTAGCCTTTAGTTGAATTGTGTGTCTGTCTTCAAATGAGACGATGTACCTTAATAAAACAAACATCCTGTTATGTATAGAATGCCTTTTAGGCACTTTGTAGGAAGTTAGGATGATGGTCATCACAATTAATGAGCACAGTATACTTCATGCTCTCCATTTTTCTAAATACAGATGTTGAATGCACAGGAAGATCCATGGCCTGTGTCTATGTGTGTGTGTGTGCATGCATGTGCATTACAGAATAGGTTTTCAAGATAACTATGCAAAGCATAGCCAGAAAAAAATAATGAAAATGCTATTTAATTTTCCAATCTGATTATTCAATAATAGCAGGGCAATCAAGGAAAGCCAGCCTTTGACAGAAAATATGGCTAGTTTCAAGTTGGAGTATATTGTGAAGACCAAGTTATAAACTTCTAAAAAACAGGAATTATAATGGAATCGCTCCTACAACCTTAAGTATAACGGTGTGAACAGTACCGCTATTATTTACTATGGTAACATAATAAAAGACAGCACTGTTTGGGCCATTATCCTCACTGCTCTCTTTTCAGTATAAATCATTATATTTATTATCTGTCTTCTTGTATAGGAGGGTCATGAGGAAGGCCAATCGAAAGCTGAAGAAGCCTACTTTTCTAAAAGAAATTGGGCCTATTTCTAATTCTTTTTCCTTATCAAATACAAGGGAACAGAAACTTTTTTTGTGAAAAATTGTTTCATGTAAGATTAAAGTGCAGATTATTGGTGAGAAAATGACATTCACTTTTAGACATCTTGTAGATCCCTGGGAGATATTGCCAGTTTCCCTCTGATATTTTTACCTTTCTTCCCTGGGGGATTTGTTTCCTGGCAGGTTTTCAGCTATAGGTACTGGAGCTTTTATTCTGTTCTGAGGACTTGTGTTATTTATTTATTGACGGCTAAAGCTATGATCTTAGTGAAATAACTCCTTTGGAGTGAATTTTATTTACAACATCAGAAATAAGTCTCTTTCACAATATCCCTTCCTTTGCAGTAATCCTACAAAATAAACATTTCTCTTGCTTGCATGATTACCTCCATATATTAGCTGAATATTTAATAATACTTTATTTATAAAGAAGCTAGAAACAAGGGTGGCCCAATTTCACTAATAATTTGGTTGCATATTGCTTTTGAATGCGTCCCCACTGACATCAAGCCACGGGTCCTCATTGTGAACAAATGTGATGTTACATAGAATGACAGGTCTCTATTCTCAACTCTCTGAAGGGCAATCATGAGCCTGTGGCATCTGGATATAAGGTTTAGAGCACTGAGGTAGGGGGGCAGTTGAAGGCAGGTAATGAATGGCAGGAATATTATAGAAGACAACTCAAGGATCCCTTTTCTCTCCCAGGAAAAAGAAAAGTAAATTTAAAATAAACCTGAAATTATTTTTCCAATGGAAGCTGGACCTCACACCAAACAGCTTCTAATCCAAATGGGGCATGTAGATGG
The DNA here is from genome assembly GCA_029593785.1 of Cabassous unicinctus. Classification (NCBI taxonomy): domain Eukaryota; kingdom Metazoa; phylum Chordata; class Mammalia; order Cingulata; family Chlamyphoridae; genus Cabassous; species Cabassous unicinctus. The sequence continues at coordinate 4,710 of JAQZBX010045502.1, read as the reverse complement.
GGGTAGGGTGATAACTTGTAAAGAAAAGCATGTTGCTGTTCATAAAAACAAATATTCACCATCGTGAAGTCTATCTAGTGCAGTGAGCACACTAGAGAAAGAAGCCAAAAGCAAGCCTCCTATCATATATGATGATAAGCACCATGCTGCCAACTCTGGCCAACTCATGAGTTCTGGTTAAGAATAAAGCTGTATAAGCTGTAACTTAACACATGCCCATGTATTCTAGAGGATATAAAACACAGAGTAAACAGGCCATGCAAGCATAATAATAGGGCAAATCTCAAGCTCTGCATCTCTTTTCTGTTAGTTTCTCTGTTAGAATTTTTTAAGTTTTATTTTGAAGTAATTTCAAACTTACAGAACAGTTACAAAAATAATACAAACCTCAGACAGAGAACTACACCATACCCTCAACCCACCCCAGATACCCATTCCAGCAATTTTCACATTTTGCCGCTGTTGCTGTATCATTATCTCTATCTATCTATCTATCTACCTACCTATCTACCTACCATCTATCTATTTTATGAACAGTTGAGAGCAGGTTGCGTACGTCATACTCTTTGAGCACATAATATTTACATGTTGATTTCCTACACATAAGGATAGTCACTTATGTAATCAACTTAAGTGTGGTTATCAAGTTAAAGAAAGTTAATGTAGCTAGAAAGCTTACATTCTAAATTCCGTTTTTTCTTATGTCCCAACAATGTCCTTTTGGGCCTTTTCTCCTTCATTCTTGGATGCCATCCAGTATCATGAATTGTGTTTAATTGTCATTATCTCTTTAATTTCTCTTTCTTTTTGAATTTTGGAAATTTATATATATACATACACACACACAACATAAATCTTGCCATCCCAACCCCTCCCAAGCATACCACTCAGTGGGATTAAACATATTCACAATGTTGCGGTACCCACACCAGCATCCATTACTATAACTTTTCCTCCACCCCAAACAGAAACCCTACACTCATTCTACATTAAGTCCCCATTGTCCCTGACCCCCACGCCTGGTAATCTGTACTCTACTTTCTGTCTCTATGAGTTTGGCATATTATCTGATAATTTCTTTGTCATTATCATGGGGCTTAAATTAAACATCCTAAATCTATATCACTCTCATTGGCTTTGATGCCAACTTCACAACTTCAATAGTATACATAAAATATATTCCTATACCTCTCTGTCCTCCCACCTTTATCTAGTTCTTGTCACAAATTATGTATTTTACATTATGTGTCCCAAACCATTGATTTATCATTAAATTTTATTCATTTGCCTTTTAGATCCTGTGGGTAATAAAAAGTGGAGTTACAAATCAAAAATTCAATAGTCCTACTTGTATTTATATTTACCAATGTCATTATCTTTACTGGAGATCTTTATTTTCTTCATGTGGCTTCAGTCAATTATCTAGTGTTCTTTCAATCTGCAGAACATTCTTTTGCGTTCTTGTAGGGCCAGCCTAGGGGTAAGAAAGTTCCTCTGTTTTTGTTTATCTGAGAATGTCTTAATTCCTCCCTCATTTTTGAAATACAGTTTTGCCGGATACAGAATTATTTGTTGACAGTTTTTTGCTTTCAGCACTTTAAATATGTCTTCCCACTGCCTACCTCCATAGTTTCTGCTGAGGAATTGACGCTTAATTTCATTCAAGCTCCCTTGTATGTGACACTTGCTTCTCCTTTGCACCTTTCCAAAGGTGCAAAGTTTGGCACTTAACACTTTGATTGTATCATGGCTCAGGGTGGGTCTATTTAGGTTTATCCTGTTTGAAGCATCTTGGAAATATGTTTTCATGCCTTTGGTTTATTTGGGAAGCTTTCAGCCATTATTTCTTTGAATATTTTCTCTGCCCCTTTCTCTCTTTCTTCTCCTTCTGGGACACCCACAATGCATAGGTTGGTAAGATTGATGGTATCCCACAGGCTTCTCTGGCTCTGTTCACTTTTCTTCATTCTTTCCTCTTTCTGATCCTCAGACTGGATGATTTCAATTTTCTTGTCTTCAAGTTCATTGATTGTTTTTTCTGCCAGTTCCAATCTGCTGTTGCACCCCTCCAGGGAATTTTTAATTTATGTTACTATGGTCTTTGGCTCTGTTTGATTCCTTTTCATAATATCCAGCTTTATATTAATATTCTTTTTGTGTTCATCTATTGTTTCCCTGATTTCCTTTAGTTCTTTAATCATGTTTTCCTTTAGCTCTTTGAGCATATTTAGGACCATTTTTAAAAAGACTTTGTCTGGAATATCCTAGGTTTGATCCTCCTCATTGAAGCTTTCTAATGTTTTAATCTTTTCCTTTGCCTGGGCTATCTCTTCCTGTTTCTTTTTATGTTTTGTAACCTTTTGGTAAAATCTGCACATTTTGGTGTTTTAATGTGTTATCTATGGGATTAGGCTCTGAGGCATCTGCTTCTTAAGCTTGTATCCAGCTAGTGTTATGACAGAGCTTTCTTTAAATGCCAGGACCTAAGAAAATAAAAAAAGAAGGAAAAGAAGAAAATATCTTTCCCAGTTTTTGAAGACTGACCTTTGTGAGTGCTCCCCTTCAGGGCTTATCCACATGTGTTTAGAGAATAGCTCCAGTCCAAAGCATTGGGTCCTCCCTGATCCTTTCTGTACTTTCTTGTTTTGCACGTGTGACCCTAGGAATTCCCCCATTTACATGGATATGAATGTCCCCTCTTTCCTAGGAAACAGTTTCCTCCTGATCCTGGACACTGCACTGTATATCCTACAGCCAGCAATTCCTTGCTCCAGGCAGCATAACTTGAGTGCTCTCCCACAGTGTTCTATAAGAGAGTGCAGTGAGCAGCCTAGCCCCTCAGACCACCACCAGATTGGGCCAGGCATGCATACTTCCAGTATGTTCACAAAGGTTACTCTTCTCCCTCTGGAACTGAGACTAGGGTTCCACAGCATTGGCTGCCTGCCTCCACTGAGCTGGTGAGGGGTGGGGGAGGAGCTAGCCTGTGTGCCAGGAGATCCTACTGCTGTTCAATGGCCATTTTCCTGGTTCAGCAGTTGCTCTGTTAATGCAATCTTTTAACTGTTTCCTGGAGCCTTGGGAAAGTTGTTTCCGCCAGTTCTTGCTGGTTGTTCAACACTTCTGTAGGGTGATGGAACCCTGAAGTGTCTCACTTTGCCATCTTGATTGGGGTTGGGTCCCTGTTAGGTTTTCCTTAAGGGTGTCCTGGACAACCATTTGTAGTAGGCTAATGATGGGATTGTAGTTATATAACAAAGTTATTTTCTAATGTTTGTAATTTATTTCCAAAAGATGCATTTTTGGATATGACTGAAAATGGGTATCTGGGACACATCCTTGGCTGGTTATTTCTAAAGCAGGAATGTAATTCTAGACTGGGCTTGTGAATATCAGCTGTATAGCCCTGGGGATGCATGGGTATCATTTCCCAGGAGAGTGGGAACATGCTTGAAGGCAGTTGCTGAGGTTCTAACAGCAACATCATGAAAGAGCTACAAGACAGCACAACCCCATCCCCCTTGATTCAGAATGAAAGTCCATTACCAACCAGTCTTGCTCCCTTTTGTTAGATAGCTATGGATTTCATTCATCTAAGTGCTGGTTGCATGTTATAATCACCTAGAACAGAATGCTCTTCTACAACATCAGTGCTAAAACCCTATGCCAAACCAGTTGAATCTCTGGGTGTGGAAAACAAGCATTATTCCTCCCACCCCACCTCCATCTCCTCAGGTGATTCTAATATTGTAGCCAGTGTAGGAACCACTGATAGAAGGGTGTGTTTTCTCCTTGTTTCAGGAAAATTGGAAATAGGTTACTGAGTCACAGAGGGGTTAAGTGACTCCATCAAAGTGAGAGATCTAACAAGTGACAGATTGGCATGTGGCCCCAAGCATGTGGCTCCAGAGCTTTGTGCCTAGTGCTCATCACTAATATATTACAAATGGATACACTTTTACTTCTGTTGCTCCTCCTTCAGACTGAAAGGTCTGAATGGGTTTAAATTTGTCTTGTTCACCATTGTAATCCCAATCTCTACTCGGGTTTCTTGAAGTTTCTCTGTGCTATGACTTTCTGTATTCTGTCCTGTATCTTATGACACAACGAGATATCATTGTAAGCATATTGATCAGTTACCACCAATGCTTTTGTGACTTAGATGGCATTTTGTTTGGGGGAGGGATAATAATAAGGAAAATACTTAATAGTTAACATTTGTTTGATTGTTTTCTGGACCTCAAAGACAGTGGTTTGCTCACAATTTCTCATTGCATCTCCTAGCGATCCTATGAGATAGTGTAGCAGTTTGATATTATTTATGAATTCCAAAAAGAGAGATTATGTTTGTAAACTGGTCCGTTCCTCTGGGCATGATACCCTTTGATTGATTTAAATTCAAAAGCTTTACATTTACTTGATTAAATCAAAATTAGGGCTTTGATAAGACCACATCATTAGGGAATGCAGGGTTGATTCCCTGCCCCCTTGGTGGGCTATATAGACGGACATTCAGTGAAGAACACAGAAAGAGATACACATGGTAATAGGGAGAGCTCCATAGACACGGAAGAGGAGAGAACTTGTCAGCTCTGATCCTGTAGCCCCAGGAAGAGAGATTAGCCATTAGCCTGATAGTTTACAGCTGACCTTGTGAAGAGACTAGAGCAGCTGAGCCCAGAAAGAAATAAGCCCTCCAGCCTACAGCTG
>JAQZBX010045501.1:0-21004 GCA_029593785.1 Cabassous unicinctus | reverse complement strand
GTGCTGCTGTGTCCATTCGCTGCGTGTCTTCTCTGTGTCTGCTTATCTCCCCCTTGCTGTGAGGTCTTGCCACATCAGCCCACGGCGCCGCACGAGCCGGCCTGCCCTCACAAGGAGGCGCCGGGAAGCGAACCCGGGGCCTCTCATATGGTAAACGGGTGCTCTATCCATTGCGCCACACCTGCTTCCTGCCGTGAGGTTGCTGCATCAGCCCACCGCACCGCTCAGGCTGGCGTGCCCCCACAAGGAGGCCTTCGGAAGCGAACCCGGGCCTCCCATATGGTAAACGGGGGCTCTATCCACTGAGCCACACCCACTTCCCAATCTCCTTATTTTAAGGTCAGATGATTAGCAACCTTAAATCCACCTGCTGCCTTAATCCCCCTTGCCTTGTAACTTAACGTCTTTACGGGTTCTAGGAGTTCGGATATGGCCAGCATTCTGCCTACGCCACCATTCATTCATTCAACGGAAATGATGATATAACTATAATGAGAGATGGAGGAGAGAGGTGGGGTTAGCATAAAAGCTAATCTTTTTCCAACAGGGAAGAATTAGATAATGGCTAACATTGATAAGTCAAGAAGAGTCATGTAACGTTAGTTACAAGAAAGTAGCTACCAGAAGGAAAAGCCTCAACTGTTCAAAATGGTTGCTTCTGGGGTGTGGGGTTGGGGGTGATGAGGTATGGCATAGGACACTTATTTTTTTGTGATGAGCCTTTCACTGGGATTAGTACTTTTAACCACAATTTTACTTTTTAAGAAGAGAGCACATCAAGTCAAGAACACGGTTTCTGGCCTCAACCTGGGCTCCCATTCTCTTCCAGCTCTCTCATCTCTCATCTCACTCCACCTTTCTTTTTTAACTTTTTTAAAATTGAGTTACATCGAACATTCATTAAAAGTGCTTAAACCCTAAGTGTGGACTTGGATGAATTTTTATATATGTTCAAATATAAACCCAACTCTTTCTCCACTTATAAATATATATATTTATTTATTTTCCCTCTCCCTCCACTACTTCTACCACTGCCCAATTTTTTTTTTCCCCAGGAAGAAAAAATGCTGGGTATCCTGGTACAGCACAAAGTCCGGAGTGGAGTCACGGGCAACGTGGGCATGGAGGTGGACGGGCTGCCCTTCCACGGCATCCACGCAGAGATGATCCAGAAACTGCTGGATGTCACCACGGTGCGCGCGTGACCGTCCATGTTCCGTGTGTGTGGAATTCACAGCAGATGGCCAAGCCTGGATCTCGGGAACAGTTGCCCGAAGACCCCCGGCTTCCTTCCACAACAGTCTTGCAAATAAGCACTGGCCCCGGGTGACCGAAATGGCCTGGGAAATTGCATGACGCTTCCTGGGAGGGAGACGTACAGGGGATGGGGGCCAAGAAAAGCATTTCTCTGAAGCTTCAAGTTGTTGCTTTTATTCCTAAGGACTAGAGGCGTTGGCTCCAACCTTCCTCCACCCAGGTTTCTTGGGACCACACACACTGTTCTGAGAATCTTCTTGCCAGATCATTTATGGGCACACCAGTGAGCAATTAACTGCCAGGCAGAACACTAGAGTAGCCGTCAACATGGCCAAGGATAATCGCTAGTTAATTAAGAGACATACAAATATGTGATGTATATTTACAAAACGTTTTGGGCTTTACTGAAGGTTTCCTCACTGCCACCACCACAATCAACAAAAATTTTATACATTGAAATGCTCTCTTTTTCAAACAGCTATTTTGTTTACTTGGGCAAAAGATCCCTTGAACTTTACACTGATCACCATCGCCTCCCCTCCGCCCCTCCCTTGCTTTTCCCTAACCTCCCCCCGCCCCACTTCCTACCCTAGAGTTTGACACATTTCTCCTCTTTCCCCCAACCCATCTGTTCACCGTACCCTAGAGCTGGACATACCGGCCTCCTTGCACAGGAGGGCAGCCACGGCCAGCCCAGGACAACCCAGGGCTCACGTCGTCCAGTCTTCCCAGACAAGTCTAGGAAGGTTGCCCTTATCTCCATCACCACCTCCCACTGCACGTTCCAACAAAAGCAGAAACTGAGTCACTGACCATATCCCATTACATGCTTACACCTTGTGCCAATACAGTCAATGTCCTGTACCAGTAGACTGCTGAGCGACGGTTGACTCAGCCAGACGGGCCAGTCCTACTGCCCAGCGAGGGCCCCAGATGTTGGTTGGGGCTGTTGATTTTACTTCATTGCCTTAAAAAATGCCTAGTTTGATTCTTTAAGGGACATTAGTTGTAAAGAATAGAATGCATGCTATAGAGATTTTCTCTATATGGGACACTCAACAATAAAGCACAGCTGTAGAATAGAGTGACTCGGGTTAACTTCCTAGGCGGTGAAGTCCTTGGCCAAGAGTAGCTAGGGCGGGGTTTCTGTCCTCGTCTCCCTTGTCATTCTGGTGGGGAGTTCCCACCTATAGGAGCTGCCCTCCAGTTGCTCCCCGTGCCCCTGCTGCTGAGAGCCAAGACGCCCACGGTAAGTGAGCTCAGTCCTTCACGGCCCGGTGTCCCACCCCACCTGCCTTAGCTCTGTAGGTTCACCAGCCAGGTCTCCAATTACTGTTTTTGTCCCAAACTTGTGGCTGCAAAGCTCCATGTAATAGGGGTCTCTGCTTGAGAGTATACCTAATATTTTGATATCTTGATGCCTAAAAGACAAGAATCATCACTGTGGCAACACTGCAGTACTTTTCTGACTCATATTTTGGGGGAAGTTACTAGTGGGCCCTTGGTTTTGCAATATTAAGAGCAAAATTCTATTCCAGCATGAGACGTTTGAGGCATAACCAAACTTCATGGTGGGCAGAAATGTTTAAGATGATTAAGTGGTCTGGGAAAGAAGCTGAGATGCAGGTTGGACCCAGAGAAGGAAGTAGGGTCCTGGACAACCAGAGGGGTCATCCAAAGGCCATCTTGCAGGGAGAGCAGGCCCACGGCCCTGCAGGCAGGGGCTAAGGTGCAAGGGAGGGCCAGGAGAAGACCTCTGAGCAGGGCCCAGCCCCAGGACCGGCGGAGCTCTGGTTTCCAGCTTCTGGTTTTAAGGCTTTTCCACCCCACACTATGATTCCTCTTGGGTATCTTCAGGCTTTTGGTAAAGTTTGTCCTAGCCATGGCTGTGCTTTGGAGAAGGGCATATAGCCACGACTGGGGTGGCACTGGGAGCACAGTGGGACAGTGAGTCAAGAGGCGATAGGCAGGGAATGGTGGGGCATCTCCCCGGGGTGAGAGAGGGTCTGGAGTGCCAATAGGATGGATGTGCAGAACGTGTGAGCAGCCCTGGGGGTGTGTCTGGGATGGGGGTCCTGGAATCAGTGTGTGGGACTGTTGGGGTATTCGAGGGCAGGCTGCAGGCCTTGGGCACGTCCATGTTGCACTGGCACCCAGTCCCACCCTGAAGGAGGTGGGACTTGGAGGAGAGCCAGCCAGCAAAGGGCCAGCTCCTCAGCTCTCTGGGTGTCCTCCGGCCAGGTGCTGCTCCATCACTCAGGCTCTCCTCCGAGGACACTTCCTGCCTCTCGTTGCCCGGGCCCTGCTGACCGACAGCCCCGATATATCTGCCCACTGCATTTAGCCACTCCCTGCCCATCACATGTGGGTTCCTCTGGTTCCACAATGAAGTCTAACTGTCAGATGCAAAAGACCAGCTGCTCTAGGCAGGATGGGGAAGATGTGGCTTTATGTTTATTATGTCACATCAACTCAATGTATGTCAGCAACGTGAGGCACTTGCCAGAAAAGTCAGCGCATGAGTAGAAGCTCAGTGAGGTAAAAGGCTCCTTTCTCCTAGGTGCAGGGCAGACAGCTTTAGCCTCACTTCAGATGTGGGCCTCACACTTGAAGCAGCAGGTTTGATTCCAATGAAAATGAGAGCTTAAAACCTGTCAGCTGGAGGTGGCTTGAAGAGTTGTCTCAGAATCTGGCTACATGCTCACCAATTCTGCTTCCTCTCCCTGCACACACAGGAAAACTCCCTTTCCCAGTTTCCCTCGCAGTTAGGCTGTGGCCATGGGGCTGGAATCTGGCCACTAAGGTGTGAGTTGCAGGGATGGCACCACTTCCATACACGGCCATAAAACCCTCTGTGAGAGTCTCTCTGTGTTGCTTTCTCTACCTGTGTGGGTAGATGGGGAAGACCCCAAGATGAGGGAACCTCTCAAGAGAAGGCTCCTGAATCACTGGCATCACTTGGGAAAAGACATGCCAAAAAGAGCAGCTTCCCATCAGACTTTGCATGAACAAGAGATAAGCTTTCATGGTTCTAAGCCAGTGTGATGTGTGGAGTTTGCTTGTTTCTGCACTATACTCCAGCCTTGCCTAATAGGAGCTTGGAGGGTGGATTTCTGAGAGTACCTGAAGGCCACATAGCTCCAGCGGCTGGACCTAAGGCTAGTGGGGAAAGTGGTTCCACCTTGGCTCATTAGGAGTTAAGATTTTCTGCCCAATCCTGGAATGACCTCTCTTGGGTACTCACGAGTTAGCTATCATTGAAGGTGTGTGTGGAGAAACTGGACAGTCATTTCTGGGGGATAGGGGGATAGACAGGATGCCTTCATGGAGAGCAGGTTGGACATCGTGACCTCTGCAGTCCATTCCAGAACTGGTATCTAATGTCTAATCTAGAAGTTTCCTACTGATAGTTGTCGAATTTAGCCAAATGGAATTGAAATACCACCATTTCCCCAGAGCACTGGGCACCACCATACCCGAGGACGATATCCATCAAAGACCACTGTCTTGCCGGATGAATTCCAGGAATGGAGGCTGCAGGATCACCAGCTGTGAGAACCACATTTCTCAGAGAAGCACTGAACCAAGATAGCCAGATGCTGGCTCTAAATTGTATCAGCCAGAGGGAAGCGGCAGATGGGGATGTGTTCTGTGTTGAAATGTCCTCCCACTCTTGTCTAGCCAACCCACAGACCAGTGTGTGTAAACAGGAAGATGAGCCCTCATCTTACTGAGCAACACTGGTGAGTAAGAAAGGAATCTAGTGGCTTCTGCCACCTTCAGTCCAAACGAGATGCACCTCTTCTTCCACTCACTCTCTCAGGAGGAAAAGGAGTCAATCTCCTACAATGTTCCCACTTACTCTGTTTGGAGGCAGGAACTACTCTTCCGGAACACTCCAGGGCTCCAGGAGCCTGGCTTAGAGAGGGATTTAAGTGACCAAAATCAAACTTTCATTTCAGTCCGAGGCAGTTAATCCTTAGTGATAAACACAGAGCTTACCGCCTTTGGGAAGACGCTCCAGCCTAAAGAGGATTGTCAACAAATGTGCGCCTCCCTGAACAAAACACAGCCAGAGAACTGCCTCAGAGAAACCAAGCGAGTCCTTCCCAGGGCTGTTGTGAAATCTTCTTCAGTGGGGACGAGCCAGTGTAATCAAGCCCTTCCCAGCTTTGGTGAGGGGCCAACCAGCAGGGAAAGGCGCCAGGTGGCCAAGGACGGAGGGAGTGATGTTCTCCAAACCACAGGGCTGGGCAGTGTCCTCAAACGAGAGGTGGCCAGGTTAAGTCCCGGAATGGACCGCCACAATGTGCTGAAGAGCTGGATGGCATTTCTGAATCTCAAGAGGAGTGAGAGAAGACTCTACTTCACTCGAGGGCTCTGTCCCTCTTTGCCACTTGTGAGGTGATCAAGGGCAGATCCCCTCATTGGTCTGTGCAAGTCTTCTCTGAGAACAGTCTCTGGACCTTCCTGACTCCTGGGGTGTTTCAAGGGTCCTCTAGCCCTGGTGTTGGAAGACCCCTTCCCCCTTACTGCAGCATACCTCCCCCCTCCCCAGTCATGGCTGGTTACTCTGCTTGACCTGCAGACTGAGCTTGGCAATGTAAACCCAATGCACAGCCCGGCACTTGTATATGTGGCATAAAAGAGGACGATACAAAAATGTTAACTCTTGGTAGTAAACGGGACTGCCCTCAGCTCATCCCAGTGGGAACACCAGCGAATAAGGTCAAAATGAGGGAATACTGTGGAATGAAGAGGCAGAGGGCTCAGCCAATGCCTTTGCCCAAGTAAGATTCTGGACCGGGGCTGGGTAAACTCTTCCTTCCTGTGCAGCCATTTCTGCTACCTTCAAACCGGGTCACTCCCTCCTCCAGGAATGGGGACAGACCCTGTCTAGTAGAGAAGTCCTCCATGAGGAGCAGGGACAGAGGCTGCCCAGTCGAAGCCAAGTATAGCCCTGAGGCCCCCAGTAACCACCCTTTCCTGGGGCACACCCAGCCTGGGCTATCTGCCCCTGGTACCCCTGATGGAAGGGTTAAGGGACCCAGGGTAAAGGATCAACATCTTGGAGGGTGAGGAGGAGAGGGCAAGGAAGATCCCCTTAACAGATTCCAGAATTATTCTACTGATACTAGCTCCCACCTCCCCTGCTCCCGGTCCCTCTGCAGGCTTGAGCTCACCTAGCCCCTTGCATCCAAGAAACTAGATGCCTTTGAGGGCATGCCCTGGGCAGTCTGGGAGAAGGGCCAGAATTTGTGTAAAGGTGGCTGGGTCTTCTGGAGCAGGGAGACGCTCTTCTGGTCCTGGGCATGTCCACTGGGGCAGGGGCTGAACCTGGCACATGGCAGAAGCTAAAGTCCCTAGGTTTGGAAGAGTAGATGAGGCTAAAGGACCCCATGGAATCTCCCTGCTGCTCTCCAGGGACCTTAGCGGGGATGGCATTTCGGGGGCAGGAAGCTTGGCTGCAAAATTGGACAGGAGAGGTCTGGGGACACGGTGGGGTGGGGGCTTCAACATGGACAGGCACAAAGCTGCAGGAGAGGTGAAGTCTACAGCCAGCCTTCCAGGCCAGAAGAGAAGACAGTGGTCAGTACTCCGGGCTCTGAAAGGCCCACGGACCCACTGTCGCTCTCCAGGTGGCTGAGGTGGGAGCAGGAAGGAGAGCAAAGGCGGCAAGGGGTGCGCGGGGCTCCCTCTCTCCTGCCACAGGGACTGTTGAAACCTCACGGGGGCTAAACCCCAGGCCTTTGGGCTGGCAGGTTTGTTTTGTTGTATTTGAGAATGTCATGCTCCTCCTGAGGCCGCCACACACTCCTGTGTGTGTGTGTGTGTGTGTGTGTGTGTGTGTGTAGGCTCAAAGCCAAGGTGGGAATTCTCCCGAGGACAGAGTTGGCTTTCGAGCCCCTCTGCTTGGGGTCCCTGCCAGCAGCCACAGGACCCTAACTCTAACCTCAGTGTCTTGGCAGACAGACGTCATGGAGACCCTGGCAGAATAGCCAGGAGCACGTGTGCACACACGAGCTTCCAGGCTGCTGCTTCTGGGAAGATGGAAACAGGAAACTAACCAGGAGGGGCTGTGCAGGGAACTCAGTTCAAGGCACACAGGCTTTAGGCCCCTGTCCTGACCCTTGAGCTTCAAGTTACTGACTTTTAAAGGACCGAAGGCCTCTCCCTGGGAAGGCCTGGGGCTTGATTCCACCAGCCCTCAGGCTTGGACATGCCCAAGGAAAAAGGAATCTGCTCAGCTGTCCCTGTGAAACTGTCCTGTGGCTGGACCTGGTCCTCTCAACTGTCTGTCACCACCCGCCTCCTTGCTCCACCCTCCTCCCCAGTACCCCAAGCACCTCCCCAGCCTCCTTCTCCGCATCCACCCTCCTGGCCGGCCCCATCTACCTCCTCACCCCGTCGTGGGGTGGCGCACGAGTGTTAATGATGACAATACAGCTTCACGCATCCCTCCCCATGTAACAGTGGTGCATTTGAACAGGTATCATCTGTGCGGTGGTATCAGAGGCCCTGGCAGGTGCCCACTCAGTACCCACCTTCACCTGCCAACCCCCACCCCTCCATGTCCTCAGACTCTGCACACCCCCGTCCCAGCTTCTCTTTGAAAACCTCCTGGAGGTGACAGTTCACTGGCCTCCCACCCACGGCCCGGCACCACAGCCACCCGGCCGGCAGCAGACCAGGCCCACGAGCTGGCGGGCTCACTCCCATGCTCCACAATCCCACCGAGCTCGGCAAGCTGGAGCAGGCTTCCCGGGGCGAGCAGGAAGAGCCGCCTGCAGCTGGCAAAGCGCGAGGCGGCCGGCGAGCAAGCTCAGGCCTCACTTAGCCCCACACGTGGGTGACCCCGCTTAGACCAACCCGCCCGTGGGGGCTCCCCCCGCGCCAGGCGGGTCAGGGGTCGGGAGGGCAGAATGGAGCTTAGTTAGCAACTCGGGCTCCTCGCCCTGGGCCCCACTCTTCCCAGAGGCCTCGGGGGTGTCCACTGGGCTGGCCTCCCTGGCCCGGCCCGTCCTGGAGCAAGAGAGGAGGGCCAGGCAGGTCCCGCGCAGGCGGGCCAGGTCCCTGTGGGTTGTCTCGCTGACGAAGCAGTAAAGCACGGGGTCCGCCACGCAGTTGAAGCTGGTGAGGAGGAGGGAGAAGTGGTAGGTGTTGAAGATGCCCTGGGCGAACTCACAGCTGGTCTCCCAGACGTTCCGCACAAGCAGCAGCACGTGGTAGGGCAGGAAGCAGGCCAGGAAGATGACCACGGTGCTGAGCACCAGCCGCTGGATCTGGTCCTTGCGGCTCTTCTGGGTGCCGTGGCTCCGGTGCACGGCCCGCAGGATGCCCTGGTAGGAGGCGAGCAGCAGGCAGATGGGGAAGAGGAAGCCCACCAGGAAGCGGTAGTAGTTCATGTGGCGCTGCCACTCTTGGATGGGGTAGTGCTCAAAGCAGACGCGGTGCCGGGACTCGTCCTCGATGACCTCCCCGTGCAGGAGGAAGAAGATGCTGGTCAGTAGCTCTTTGGCCCAGATGACCACGCTGATGCCCACAGCCGCCTTCAGGGTCCTGACCTGGTGGAAGCGGAAAGGGTGGGCCACGGCCAGGTAGCGGTCGACGGAGATGCAGCAGAGGAAGCCCACGCTGATGTAGATGTTCTCGTAGAGGAGGATGCCGCACACCTGGCAGGACAGGTCGCTGTGAGACCAGTCGTCATGCTGCAGCACGTACTGCAGCCAGAAGGGAAGCGAGCAGATGTAGAAGAGGTCCGCCACCGTCAGGTTGCACAGGTACACTCCCAGCTCGTTCCGGGCCTTGATCTGCAGGTAGCCGAAGTACAGGGCCAGGCAGTTGGCTGGGAAGCCCACCACCAGAACGGTGACGTAGACCACCGGGGCGAGCGTCTGGTGGATGGCGTGGTCAATGGCACAGATGTGCGAGGAGTTGTCTACAGTGACGTTCCCCATCTTTGGGCCGAAAGGGGCCTCACCCTTCATGGGCTCAGTCTCCCTGCCGCCATCTTGTTTATAGAATGTGGCTCAAGCTGCTGCAAAGGCTGGGTCTTGTTGGTGGAGGGTAGAGCTCTGAAAGTCAAAGGCAAGAAAGGCTGAGCAGAATGGTTGCTGACATTGATACAGTCACCTGGCGCCTTCTATGTGTCAGGCACTTCTCAGGGCTTTACTCATTTAATCTAGAAGGCGCACCAGACGGCCAAATCCAACTCAGCTAGAATTAGCTCTGAATGGTCACATGCTAAGACACCAACACCTGGCTATGTGTTCCCATCCCTTTTCCCTGCTTTCCTGTCCCTTTTTCCTTTTCCTGGCTCCTCGTTTGCAGCCGATAAGGCCATAAGCTTTTACTGCACCCTGAGCCTGGCTCTCCAAGGGAGGCTCAAGGTCAAGATCATCTCCAACCCGCATGGAACAGTGAGGACACCAGTCCCTGGGGACCTCTCCAGACAGCCTGGGAAGTGGCCCAAGCTCGTCCCCAACCTAACACGTCCTTGCAAATCAACAACAGCCGCGCTTCGAGCTTCTCGCAGGGCACTGCCTGGGTTCCCGGGGCTCTTTAGCAGGTGCTCCCTCTGCTCTCCTCCACGGAGTAGGGGGGCCCCGGCACGGGGGTGGCATTGGACCAGGGGGCCCAGAGATGTGGTGCCAGGCCAGGGTCAGCCACATATGGGCTGTGTCGTGACTGTCTTTCTCTGAGCCTCAGTTTCTTGACCTGTAAAATGGAGATAAAAATGTCTGCCCCAGGGTTATCTTCAGGAGCCCATAAAATGATGGATGTGAAAGGGTAGAGAGTAGTTCTTCCAGGGGCAGAGAGAAGGAGGAAAAGATGGTACCCTTACTCAAATTAGGGCAAAGTTTAGATTGTTGAGAATTTTACAAGAAAATCTTATTTATATGAATGAGTTTGAATGAGTTAGAATAAAAATACCTGTGAGCCTACTTTATAGATTAATGTATCAAAGCCAAAGGCCTGAGCTGCTGTGTGATTGAACACTTCTCCCTCAGATTAATAAATCTCTGTATTTGGATCAGTGTTCCTCAACCTTTATTTCTCATTATCACTACCCTAAGGAGCCTTTTCACATCTTTTCTCCTAACCACTCCCCCTGGCCCCATGGCATTTTCCTACCACAGACACACCACACAGCTGCTTACCTTCGTGGCCCTTTGGAGGGCCACAGATTAGTGCATCAGCATGGATTTTTTTCACACTCCACCACCCAAGAACCAATTTTTGCCCCCTTAAGGGCAATACCACCCCCTTTGAGAATGCCTGGTCTAAATGGCGCCATTCCCGAGTGAGGACTCGGAAGGGAATCCCTCAGTCCCCATGACCAGCGTCTCGTCACACGGCTGTCTGTGGCCCCTTCCTCCCGCAGCAGCCCCTCCTGCAGGTGGCTCCTGCCTGGCCCTGAGGCCACAGGAGCCTTGGCTCAGCGGGGAAGCTAGTGTGGCCATGAGGGAAGGGGCTCTGGGACATCCAGCCCAGCAGTTCCTGTCCTGGGACACAGAGGATTAACGTGGGAGGTTCTCCCGAAATTACACACTCTATCTCGTAAATATTTAAGTGTGGGCAGTTTTTCTGGGGAAAAGGCCCTTGTATTAGTCTGCCAAAGGGCTGCTGATGCAAAGTACAGGAAATCTGTTAGCTTTTATGATGGGGATTTATTTGGGGTAAAAGCTTACAGTCCCAAGGCCATGAAAAGTCCAAACTGAGGAACCGTCAGAGATGCTTCCTCACCAAAGCCAGCTGCTGTTGATCCAGGTGAGCCGCCGCGCGGCGAAGCAAGACGGCCGCCGATCTCTGCCCTGGTTTTTCCGTCCCCTCCATGCTCATCTTTTCCTCTTTTTGTAAAAAAGATTTATTTTCATTTATTTATTTCTCCCCATCCCCCTGTTGTTTTTCACTTGTTGTGTCTGTTAGCCTTCCTTGTTTCTTTAGGACGCACCAGGAGCCAGACCCAGGACCTCTGATGTGGGAGGGAGGTGCCGTTACGCCAGCTCGCTGTCTTCTTTAGGAGGCACCGGGAACCTCCGCTCCCTGCTTTGTTGTTTCTCTCACTATGTTTTTTCTTCTTGTGTCTCTTATTGTGTCAGCGTTCCACGCCTGCCCATCACGCCAGCGTGATGTCTTCTTTAGGAGGACCTGGGATTCAAACCAGTGACCTCGCATGTGGCAGGCGGGAGCCCAGTCACCTGAGCCACATCCGCTTCCCCACCTTTCCTCTTGAGCTCTGCGGACCCAGCCTCTTGAGGCTTCGTGCTTAAGGGATCGTGTACCCCTCTCTCTCTCGGCATAGGGCTTGTTTCTTTCCGGGCCTCTTGTATCAGTCTTGGCTGTTCTGGTCTCTTCCCAATCTCAACTGTAAGCTATCAAGCTCATCTTTCCCCAGGGGCCTCAGCCGTTTGAGCCTCTCCTTTCTGTCACATGGCAGGATCAAAAGTGACAGAGCTCTCTCTTCTTGTGTCTGACTCCGTGAGTGTCCGTTTATATCAGACCCAGCAAAGGGGCAGGGACTCAACCAGAGTCATGCCCACTGATAGTCAATCAAAAGTCCAAAGCAATTTTATCAAATTATCTAATCAAAGGCCCCTCAGCTGAATTTAATGCAGTCAAAGGCCACCACACCCAGAAGAATAGATTAGTTTACAAACATAATCTTTCTCTTTCTGGGATTCATAAAATAATTTCAAACTGCCACAGGCCTATAGCTTCCAAAAGTGTCTTGAAAACTACCAACAGCCATGGATCTGCTTCAAAGTGCCCCCCGCCCAGACTCCAACTCTGTAGCTCCTTCCCCAGTACTCTCCCCATACCCAACTCCCCCCACCCCAGCTGTCCGCCCCAGCTCCTCCCACCCCAGCTCCCCCATCCCAGCTGTCCCCCTCATGTGCCTGACCATTATCCACATGGCAGCCAGAACAATCTGTCCAAAACGTAAGACAGATCTTCCTCTTCTTTGCTTAAAACCCTCAGAGACGGCTTCTTATATCTAGAATAAAACCCAAACTCCTCAAGGGCCCTCAAGGCCCTCCCTGGTCTGGCCCCTGTGCCTCCTGCTCTGTCCTCACCTCCAGCGCCCACCTGACCCACTCCAGCCACACCCAGCCACCCTGGCCAACCGCTGGGGCTTCGGCCCTGCCACAGGCCTCTGCACATGCCGCTCGTCCTCCCCTCCGACTGCCACGACATGAACTTCTCCTCTCCTGCCGGACCTCAGCATAAATGTCCCCGCCTCAGGAGACCTTCCCTGACACTCAACTAAAGGAGCCCCCTCCCCAGTCACATCACATCATCTTCTCTGACTCCTCTGCAGAGCTGCCATCACTATCGAAGAGTTTTCTCTATTTATTTGTCTGCTGCTAATGGTCTGTCTCCCCTACTGGAATACAAATCCCAAGAGGGTAGAGGCTTATCTGCCCCTTCACAGCTGTCTCCCCACACCTTGAACAGTGCCTGGCACACAGCACTCAATAAATATTTCTTGAATGAATAAATGCATGTTGCCTTCCATTTTACAGGTGAGGACACCAAGATGCAGAAACAGGAAGTGATTGGCCCAAAGCCAGACCGAGGAAGAATCCAGAAATCCTTGCTCCACACCACACTCCCCCATGCCACATGCAGTCCAGGCTTGAGACTCGCCTCTCAACCCCTCAGTGTCCGGAAGACAAGGGCTCCTAGTCAGACTCACCTCCCCCGTCCTCTCCAGGGCACTGACCTACAATGTCGGTGGTGGTGGAGGAGGAGGGAGCGTACATGTTGTTTGTTTATGTGTTTGGTGGTGAGAAGACGGGCAGAAGGAGCAGCTGCAGCCGTGACCCCTAAGCGCTGCCCCACTTGCCCTCTTTTTGCCTCTCTCTGAATCCCAAGCCCACGTCTGTGGGGCCCAACGATTCACCAGGCTTACCCATGAGGAAGTCGACAGCACAGGTCCCTGACCGGTCCCAGGGACAGCCCCCTAGGACTGTCCCTGTCTCTGGATTTACCTCAGGTTCTCCACAGCCCAGATTAAATTCACCAGCAGGAAGAGAAAATCTATTCAAAAACACAGTCCCACAAGTGCCAGTGAAACAGAGCAACTGAAGCCAGGCCTGGGGAAGTCTTTGCAAATCACCAGGTCCGAAGCCCGTTGTTCACTAGTGGTGAGTGCATGCATGTGTGGGGCAGGGTGGGCCAATGATCTGCAGCTTCCCCTTTCCTAGACCAAAAACAAGCTAATTCTGGGAACTAAAGCCAGAAAGATTCAGCCTTCAGAGCAAAGAAGAAACATTTACTCTGTTTAGATTCAAACACCTCCTGGGGAGTGGATGTGGCTCAAGCAGTTGAGTGCCTCCTTCCAACATAGGAGGTCACGGGGTTGATTTCTGGTGCGTCCTAAAAACAAAAGCAAAACAGCAAGCAAACAAACAAAAAAAACCAACTCAGGGGAGCTGACGTGGCTCGATAGTTAAGCACTGGCTTCCCACATACGAGGTCCTGGGTTCAATCCCCGGCCCCAGCACAACAAACAAACAAAAACACCTCCTAAGTTCATTTTGGAGCAAAAAGAGGGTTTCGGTATCCTAGAGCAGTTGTTCTCAAACTTTACGTGCATCAGAATCACCTGGAGGATTTGCTAAACCACAGATTGCTTGGCCCCACCCGAGTTTCTAGCTCTGTAATTCTGACTGCGGCTCCGGAATTTGCACTGTGAACAAGCTCCCAGGTGCTGCTGACGCTGCTGCTATGTGGTATCAGCAAGGTCCTAGGAGAGCCTAGAAGGTCTGGGGTTCGGCTCCTGAACACGTGTCCTACACGAGTTCCCAAGTGGGGGTGGGTAGGGGCAGAGGTGGCGGGAAGGGGAACGTGAGTCCCGGCAGAACCTCATGGTACAGAACCAGGAATGAAGTCCTTGGGGGATCTCCAGACTGATTTAGGGTCTCAAGAAACAGTAACAACCCATCAGAGTACCCACACCTTTTATTTGCAAAATAGGCTACAGTTTACAGAGGATTTCACATCTGTCCTCTTGTCTGATCTTTACCACAGTACTGATACTGGCCCATTTTCCAGACAAGGAAACTGAGGTCCAACCAGAGAGATGAAGTGGCTTGTCCAAGCGGGTTTCCTTCGACAAGTACTTGTGGAGCATCTACAATGTTCACGGCAGCAGGCTAGATGCAGGAGACAGGGATAAACAAGGCACGGCTCCTGCCTTCGGGGGACCTAAAATCTCCTAAGACAGTGGCGCCCCACATATGAGTCACTACTGAAGGAACCAGTGCATGGCGGGTGGTGGGCAGCCCTCCCACACACTAAATGCCAGTTCACTCCTTTTACTCCCGTCTCTGTGGTTTCAACCCCATCTACACTGACAGCTCCAGACCTCTCCCCAGGCAGAAGGTAAAAACCTAATCAGCTTCCTGCCCCCTCACGGGACCTCCTGCCCAGGGAGGCACACCCTGGGCACATCCTTTTCCCCACTAATCAGTTCTGGAAGGGTCATCACCACCTACCCCGTCACTCATGCTGGATGACTGACCCTCAGCTCCCTCTCTCATCTTCACCCACAACATCAGCTAAGTACTCAGTACAACCCTTCCAACGTCTAAATATTTACCAAACCCACCTCCTCCCCTTCAGCTCTCTCACCAGCACCCTAGATGGGCTCGGTCAAGACATCCTCCCCAGAGTAGGGCAATAGCGTCCTATGAGACTTCCTGTCTCCGTCTTCTCACTCTCAAAGCCATCCTCTAAAACACAAGTCCCACCAAGTCACCTCCTACTCCACAGCCTTCTGTGGCTCCCAGTCACCCAGCCACCCATTGACCCAGCCAGCCATGTGTTCATTCACACAACAAACACTTATCGAGTTTCTATTCTGTGAGAGGCACCGTGTGAGACCCGGATCCCTAGTCTCAAGTAGCTTATAGTGTCATGTACAGGCAAAGATAAGTGACACAAGCTACAAGGAATGCATGGGAGTTTATGGTGGTTACAGGAGGTGAGCTCACCCAGTTAGGAAAGGCCTTCCTGAAGCGGCACCAGGCACGCTAGGACCAGAAGGAGGAGGGGCTGCCCGTGGAGACACCGTGGGCAACGGCCCAGATGTGCGCAGGAGAAGATGTTCACATGGAGAACCGAAAGCAGCTTGGTGTGACTAGAGCTAGGGAGGCGCATGGCCTGGCCAGAGAGGAGACAAGAGGAAGCCAAAGGAACTAGCAACAATCAGAAGGGAAGTGGGGAACAGCCAAGAATTAACCTGAGGTGCCTCTCATTGCCTCCTCCTCACAGAATCTCAAAAACGACTTGCTGGATGGATGGGTAGCTAGGTGGATGGGTGGGCAGGTGGACGGGCGAGTGGATGGGTGACGGATGGGTGTGTGTGTGGGGGGATAGATAGAGGGATAGATGGTGGGTTTTGGAGCCAGGTGCTGGAAGGGTGGAGATTTCATTAACAGAAACAGGGAAGTGAGGAGGAGGAATTGCTGTGGTCTCTCCAGCAGCCTGGTACCTGCAGGCTGCCCGAGCTGTTCAGAAGGCCCTGCTTCTTTCCCCAGGCCTCATCACAGCCGGCTCTTCCTTCTAGCAACACCCGCTCCCTGAGGGCAGGCACCCCCACATGGAAACTACACCTTGCCAGGAGTGTCCCTTCTTTATCTTCTCTCCACAGGAACCTTGCTTCTCAAAAACCAAAGGACACAGTGGATGCAAAAAAATGTTCTGTAAATGGAAAATCACAGATGAGACTGAATAACCAACCCACATCTGTGGAGAATCTTCCACATGCCATGTTCATCCTCTATTTCAATGCCACTCTCATCAGCCCCATTTACAGATGAGAAAACTGAGGCTCAGAGAGACAAACAAGGCTGCTCAAGATTGCACAGTTACAATGTGATAGCGCCAGGCCTATGCTTTCCTTGGCAAGAAGAGATTGTCACTGAGCAGCCACCCTCAACCTCCAGGCTTTGCCAGACTCCAGTCCTCACAGATGCCGCCACGTCTGGATCCCCCAGGCTGAGTCCTGGGCTAGGCCCCCTGCACCCGGAGGATGCTGTGCTGGGTCAGCCATTTCCTCCACAGCCACTGAAGAAAGCCCACTGCCATGCCCAGCCTGAGCCGCCCCACAGTGGAAGGGGTGGGGAAGAGAATCAAAACACGGCCTCACTGCCTGGAGCCCAAACGCCCCATCCCCAGCTGAGGAAACGGGAGTAATACACACGAGGCAACTTGAAGCCTAAAAGCGAACTTGAGACAAAAGCTAATCAGCACGAAGGCGTCTGAGGACTTGTGACCAAGAGAAATCCAGTCCCCCAGAGGAGGAAAGGTGTGGTTTCTCCTGCATCAAATTCTTAGAACAAGCGAATCCCTAGGACAAGCTGAACAGTGGTCCAGCGGGGCCGCAGGGCCGGGAAGCACTGCTAAAGGAAGATGAGTTTTAGTCTAGGATGATGGAAATAGGCTGGAAAGCCATAGTGGTGAAAGTCACACACCATGGTCAATGTACTTAAGGGCAAGGAATTGTCCCCTTAACGTGGTAAAACTGCTTTTCATGTATGTTTTACCGCAATCAAAAATAAATTCTAGGGAGCAGATGTAGCTCAGTGGTTGAGCGCCTGCTTCCCATGTTCGAGGTCCTGGGTTCAATCCCCAGTACCTCCTTAAAAAAAAAAAAGAATTAAAATAAACGAACGAATGAATAAACAAACAAACACACAAATAATAAATTCTTCTAAAAAGGGAGGGGGGAGGAAGGAGGGCCTCTCTGGCGTGAGGCTCTTGCACATTCCAAGGCAGAATAAAAGCAGTGCGGGGAGGGGCCCAGGCGCAGGCCTTCGGGGGCGCAGCCCTCTGGCCCCCACCCCACGCTTCCTGTGTGGTGCACAGGGCCTGGCACGCAGTTTCTCAGGCGCTCGTGGCGGCCCCAAGGCCACCGTGCCGGGGAGTTTCCTGCGGCCCCGTTTCCCTTCCCCTTTAGCTGGTTAAACCTCTCCCCACTTTCGTGTTAAAAGCGCTCATTTCAGAGGCGGTCGTATTCTCCTCTGGGGAAGGAGTATCAGCCAGGCTGCGGTTTTCCACAGCCCCCACCTCTCCCCCAAGGAGCCTAACGCGAGGACTGGAATGCTGAGTCTCCGCTCTGCAGCCCTGTAACTGCTGCAAAGTTCTGCCCCAACTGGGCTCACAAGTCCCCGGGAGCCGGCGCGCTGGGCTGCTGAACCGTTTTACGGAAGCCGAGGCCCAGACAGCTAACCCAGTTGCTCAAAGTTCACACAGTAAGAGGGAGCAAGGTGGCGGTGGATCCAAATCCAGGACCCCGCTTCCCTCGCTGCCGTGAAGCATTTTGTTTTACAAACCATAAACCACAGGGAGAAATCCATGTTAGCTTGGGAACCAGCACACAGACGTTATACACATGCATGCATATATATAGCAAAATAAAAATGAACAAAACTTCCCCCAAGCCAAACTTACCCTTACTACTTGGCATGCACTCTGCCACGCTCTAGTTCATTCATTAAACGCAGGTCACGGGCTACTGTGTTGGTTCTCCTGACCCCTGGGGGCCATGCCTGCAGCCTGGAACCTGCTGGCGCAGCCCACCCGCGAGGCCGGGCCTCCCCGGGGGCTCGCGGGGCCGTTTCCGCAGGAGGTGAGAGCAGCGGGGAGCGGGCACGAGTCCCGGCCGGCGGCGGCTCCCCGCATCAGCGCAGAGGGAAGGCTTCCGCGCAGGGCATCTGGGCGGAGCGCTGCCCCCAGACCTGCAGCCGCCCCGCCAGGCGCCGGGACCCGCGCTCCCCGCGCAGCGCCCTCCCGCAGACCGCGCCTGCAGGCTCGCTAGAAATTCCCCACCTGGAGGCTGCCGGCTCCGAGCTGAGGCAGAATCATGTGAACTCCAGTCCGGGGTGGGCTGGGCCGTTGCCGAGGAACCGCTTGCCCGCGAGAGGACGCAGGCGGCCAGCTGCTCCCTCCAGCTCCGGCGGGGAGCGCACTGCTCAGGCGCTGTCCACGCACGCCGCCAGGGCCCGGGAGCAGCCGTGCGGGGGTGGGGTGCGGGGGTGGGGGGGGAGCTAAAGCCTGGATTAGCGGCAGGAACCCTAAGGGGCTGCGGAGCTGCAGGAGGGGTGGCCTGGGCAAATTCTATCCCTCAAACCCCTGCTGAGCACCTACAGTGCGCAGGACACTCGGGCCTACACCCAGGTGCTAAAATGGTCTGCGGTCACCGCCTGTAGTGTGGGCAGCCCCAAGAACGACGGACAGCAGGCAAGGAGGGGGAGAGGTGGGCTGTTTTCACTCCTACCCTGAACCCATCACACTTCATCCCCTGGCAGCCGACGTCTGGGTCAGTGGGTCTCAGCCCTGGCCACAGACATTAGAAATTACCTGCAGAGCTTTTAAAAAACAGTCATATATTGCACATATAAGATTGTTTTTACAAAATATAAATACAAATAAACTGGTGAGACGGGAACAGAATAGCAACTATGTACGGCAGGGGAAGCATAGAGCAAAGAAGAGGTGATGAGTTTTTGTTTTTTATTATTATTATTGGAATAATGAAAATGCTCTAATAATGACTAAAGTGATGAATGAACAACCATGTGATTATACCAAATCCATTGATGGTACACTTTGAATGTATTTATGCTTTATTAATAGGTATCAATAAAATTGATTTGTTAAAAAAAAAAAAAAACACCACCAATGCCCAGGCCCACCCCAGACTAATTAACTCATACTTCCTGGAGGTGAGGTGCCAGCATCCATGTTTGCAAAAGCTTCCAGGATGATTTGGCTGTGCAGCCACGGTGGAGGAGCACAGATGTGGGGAAGGCAGGTAGTTTCCGCTCGCGATGGCCATCATGAGGCACTGTAGACCCCCACTGGATGGCAGCCCCAGAAGGTGGGCTAGCCCCGGGCACATCTGCTTGGGGACCTGGGCTCTGAAGGGTTGGTGGGCTTTTCTGAGGTGCTCTGGAGCTGCCTCGAGGGGACCAGACCTGAGGCCATGAGGCCCTCAGGCACCCATGGTCTTCGCAGAGGACCAGACAGTCCTGGGAGTCAGCAGAGAGAGGGCTCTAGAGTCCCCCCTGAACTGGTGGCACCATGCAAGGCCTCCAGCACATGAGAGCAACCCCAGGGTCACTGGGGACAGCACAGGATGGAGGTTAAGAGCAGAGACTCTGGGCCTGACTGCAGAGGTTAAGTCCCGGCGCTGCCACTTTCAGACTGGAGGACCTTGAGAAATCTCATACCCTGCCGACTAATGGCCTATGGCGAGACTAAAGGCACTGAGGCCTAGCAAGTGCCTGGCGCTTAGTAGGTCCTCAACAAGTGTTAGTGAGGATGCAACAGTGATGATGATGATGATGATAAGAAGATGATGATGATGGCCGCACTCCCTCCCCACCATCTGACTCACGGTAGATAAGGGTAAAGGATGGGGGGGTAAAGGTCTTAGGGGCGCCCCCAGGGCTTTGACAAATACAAGAACTGCCTATAATTAGCCATCTGCTCTTTGACTGCAGGAACCTTTACTGACTAGAGCCTTGAAGGCCAGCGTCGGCCTTCCCAGGTGGCAGGCTTGCACTTTAACACACACCTACACTGAAGGGCTCCATGCAAAGTGCACCTGGACACCTGGCAGCGCTGCACTGTTGCAGGTTCAGAACTGGCCGGGTCTGAATTAAGGATGGCTCTGCTGGAAGTTTCGAGGACCCAGAGGAGGAACAGCAGAGAACTTACCCAAGTGTTGGCACCAAGGCCCTGGTGGGAGAAGCGCCTGGAGCGACTTAGTATCAAGGACAGCCATTACCATTTCCTGAGCAAGTGCTTTGTACCAGTACTATGCTGAGCACCTTCCCCGTATTTTCTCTTTTAAGACTCACATGGACCTTATGGGGCAGGGATCATCCCTGTTTAATAGACAAGACAATTGAGATTCAGCGACTGGAAGCCACTTGCCCAGGGCCACACAGCAGGTAAGCTGAGCTGAGATTGGAACCCAGGACTGCTTGACTCCAAAGACAGGGCTCTTGACCACTGTATTCATTTCCTATGGCTGCTACACCAATTTACCACAAACTCTGCAGCTTAAAACACCAATTTCTTATCTTACAGTTCTGGACGTCAGAATTCTGATGTGGATCTTGCTGGGCTAAAATCAAGGTGTCGGCCAGGCTGCATTCCTTTGGGAGCTGCCAGGGGACAGTCTCCTTTCTTGCCTCATCTAGCTTCTGGAAGCCACCTGCACTCCTTGGCTTGTGGCTGCTTCCTCCGTCTTCAAAGCCAGCAGGAGCAGGTTGGGTTTTTACACAGCATTACTCTGACCTCTGCTCCCGCATTCACATCTCCTTCTCTGACTCTGGCCCTTCTGCCTCCCTCTTCCACTTACGACCCTTGTGACAATAGTGGGCTCACCCCGATAACCTCCCGATTTTAAGGTCAGCAGATAATCAGTCTTAAACCCGTCTGCTACCTTAATTCACAGGTTCTGGGGATTAGGACACGGAGGTCTTGGGGTGGGGGTCGTTATTCTGCCTCCCAAACACCATGTGATGCTTATTTAAAAATCTATAGGGGGGGAAGCAGATGTGGCTCAAGCAATTGGGCTCCCGCCTACCACATGGGA
The DNA here is from genome assembly GCA_029593785.1 of Cabassous unicinctus. Taxonomy (NCBI): domain Eukaryota; kingdom Metazoa; phylum Chordata; class Mammalia; order Cingulata; family Chlamyphoridae; genus Cabassous; species Cabassous unicinctus. Next base: position 126 of record JAQZBX010045501.1, on the reverse strand, counting down.
GCTCCATGGTTTGGTGTCCAGTGCCCCCTAAAGAAGACAGTGAGCTGGCATGATGGGCCGGCACGGCAAGCTGACACGACAAGATGACACAACAAGAGACACAAGAGGAAATACATAACGAGAGAC
>JAQZBX010045500.1:0-21027 GCA_029593785.1 Cabassous unicinctus | reverse complement strand
AAGACAATCACAAGAGGAGATGGGTTCACTGGTATATTTCACCAACATTCCAAAAATCCTAATCCAGCTCATATTCCTTCACAAAATGAATAAGAGGGATCACTTCCTCATTCATTCTATGTGTTTAACATGACCTTTATACTAAAGCCAGATAAAGATACCACAATAAAATTATGGACCGCTATCCATTATAAATATTGATGCATGTATACTCAATAAAAGTCTAGAAAACAAATTCATCAGCATTTTAAAAGAATTATACACCATGATCCAATAAAATTTACCCCAAGTATACAATGGTGGTTCAACAGAAGAAAATCAATTAATGTTATAAAACACATTAATATAATGAAGTACAAAATTAAAAAAAAAATTATAAAATGATCATCTAAATCAATGCAGAAAAGTATATTTGGCACAATACAGCACGCTTCTTGTGAAAACACTCAAAAAATTAAGAAGGCTTGGAAATTAACTCAAAATGATAAGGGTCATATATGAAAATCCAACAAGGAACATCGTTTCAAGGACAAGACAATGATGATCACTGCACCAATATTATTCAACATAGTAGTGTATGTTCTAGCCAGAGTGAGGCAGGTTAACATAAAGAAAAAGGGAAGGAAGCCAGATTTACAACAAAGCCATAGTCATCACAGCTGAAACCCCGCCAGGAACTGGGTTACAAAGTTCTTGATGAAAGCCCCAACTAAGAAAGTCTGAGGGGTTCCCAAACAGGAAGTGTCCCTTATTGGTCGTCTGAAGCCAACAAGGGAGTAACTGAAGTGTCCTATGTTATAGGGCAATGGGAAGCCCAGAAAGGAGGTAATACAAATTGTTGCTGGTTACAGTCTCTACTTAGCATACAGGAAGGAGCAGGAGGAAAAGCAACCATAATAAAGGCTGAACCCAGCCCCCAGTATGTGTGACTCTCTGTCTTGCACATTCCTCAAGACTATGTACTTTCACTTCACATTAAACCTTTTACTTGCTTGCTTAGCATGTGACTTGTTCTTGAATTCTTTCCTGCTGTGTGGCCAAGAACCTGGAAGCCTACCCTGACAACAGGACTAATTAGTGAATAAGAAAAATAAAAGGCATGTAACTTGGAAAGGAAATAGTTAAACTTTCTCTGCTTGCAGATGATATGATCCTATATATAGATCATTATGGAAAATCCACCACAAAGCTAAGAACTAATAACTAATTCAGCAAAGTGGGGTGTTCAATAACACAACAAAAAATGAGTAATTGTTCTAACATTAGTAATGAAAAAATTTTTTAAAAATCAATAATAAAATTCCATATACTTGCACAAATGAAAAAATAATCAAATAGGTAGTATTAAATCTAGCCAAGGCTGTAAAGGACTAATACACAGAAAACTGCAAAACACTGCTGAAGGAACTTAAAAAAAACCTAAATAAATGGAAAATATCCCATGTTCATGGACTTGAAGACTAAATAGTGATAAGATGTTAATTCTTTTTGTATAAGTCAGACAAAGGGGTGCAGATGCAAAGAATCAGAAAGCTGTTGGCTTTTATAGGTGGTTTTATTTAGGGTAAAAGCTTACAATTAAAAGGCCCTAAAGAGTCCAACTCAAGGTTACTTCCTTGCCAAACTCTGTTGCCACGTGGTAAGGCAAGATGGTGCTTGACATCTTTGAGGGTTCAGCCTTTCTCTTCCCTCTTACAGCTCCATGGGTCCAACTTCTTCTGTTTTCAGCTGTAGGTTGTCACCGGGCTCATCTTTCTCCCCATGGCTAATTTCTTTCTAGGTTTAGCTCTCTGGTCTCTTCACAAGTCAGTTGTAAACTATCATGCAAATTGCTCATCTCTCTCTGGGGTGGCAGTATCCTCTTCTGTGTCTATGGAACTCTCTTCCTCTATGTATCTCTCTGTGTATCTACTTCTGTCTCAGAGTCTGTTTTATTGGCCCACCAAGAGGGCAGGGACTTAGCCTTGATTGCCATAATGACATGGGTGAATCAAAGCCCTAATCTTGATCTAATCAAGTAAATGTAAAGCCTCTGAATTTAAATTAATCAAAGTATATCATGCCCAGAAAAACAGACAAGTACAAACATAATCAATATCTGTTTTTGGAATTCATAAATGATATCAAACTGCCACACTACTCAAAGCAATTTAAAGTTTCCATGCAAAGTCAAAAGATATCTTTTACAGAAATGGAAAATCCAGTCAACAAACTTGCATGGAAGGAAATAGGTCCAAATATTCAAAAACTTATTGAAAAAGAAGGATGTTAGAAGACTAAAAATTCCTAATTTTAAATTCATTACAAAGCTACGCTAAGCAAAATACCATTACACTGTTACAAATGCACATATATAGGTTAATGGAATTGAATTGGGAGTTCAGAAATAGACATTCATGTCTATTGTCAATTGATTTTTGAGAGGGGTACCACATCCACTCAATGATGAAAGAATAGTCTCTTCAACATATGGTTATGGGAAAGCTGGCTAGCCATATGCAAAAGAATGAGTGTGGGCCCATAAATCTCATCATTTATAAACATTAACACAACATGGATGAAAAACCTAAATATAAGAAACAAAACTCTAGAATCTATTGGTGATTGTATTATTTATCTCAAATGCATGTTCTTTTAACCTTAATCCATTCCTGCGGTTGTGAATCTGTTTGAAATAGAATCTTCTGAAAATTTTATTTTTAGTTCAGGTGTGGTCAGTAGAATAAATTTGGATGGTAAGCGAGTTACTTCCATCTTTCCTAAGCAGAATTAATTTAAGATAACTAGCAAATAGAAACTGGAAATCAATTGGATCTGGAATAGAAAGGAAAATGACATCACCATTAACATTACCATGTGAAAGAAAAGCCAAGGATGAAGAATCACTGTCAGCCAGACCTAGAAGGCATTGCTTCCTTAGTATTTACAACATCAACCAGAACAAAAGAAAAAAAAGTAGATAAATCGAACTTCATAAATATTTTTAAAAATAGTGAATCAATTTACTTTATCAGGAAGGTAAAACAAAAACCACTGAATGGTAAAGAAAAATGGAAATCTCATATCTGATAAGGGTTTATTATCCAGAATATATAAAGAAATCTTACAACTCAACAGTAGAAAGTCATACAACCCAATTAAAAAAATGGGAAAATGAGAATGGATTGTTCGCCAAAGAAGATATATAAATTGTGAATAAGCACATGAAAAGATATACAACATCAATGTCATTCAGGAAATGAAAATCAGAAGGAAAATGAGTTACAATTTCATACCCACTAAAATGCCTAATATCAAAAACAGAAAATAAAAAGCATTTAAGATGATGTGGAGCAATTGGAATACTTGTCCATTATGTTGGGAATATAAAATGATGCTGATACAGCTGCTATAAAAAACAGTTTGGAATTTCCTCAGGAGGTTAAGTATACACCTGGCAATCCCCCTTCCAGATATACCATTAAAAACTTGAACCCAGGCCCACAAACAGATGTTTTTACACCAACGTTCATAGAGGTAGTATTCACGATTGGCAAAAGATGGAAGCAACCCAAATGTCTATCATCACATGAATGTATAAGTAAAAGGAATATTATTCAGCCATAAAAAGGAATTAAGTTCTCCTACATTCAACAACATGCAAGAACATGAAGACATCATGATGACTGAAATAAACAAGACTTAAAAGAACAAATAGTCTATGATCTCCCTGTTATGAAATAATTAGAATTTGCAAATTCATAGAGTTAGAAAAAAGAATACAGTTTACCAGGGCCTGGGCTGGGGGTAGGGAATGGGGAGTTAATGACTGATTGCTCCACAATTTCTGTTTGGGTTGATGGTAACATCTTGCTAACAAATGGTGGCGATGGTAGCACAAAACAAGGTGATTATTAACCCCACTGAATTCTACATTTGCAAGTAGTTAAAATGCAAAAACTTAGATTATATATGTGTGGTGCATTGAGACTCTATTCACCCCAGAAAACCATTTTCTGCAGCTAGTCCATCTCTGTGTGTTTCAACCTATTTTGGATGAGCCCTTTTAATTAGGTTACTTGGCTACTTTGGTTAAGTGGTGGCCCAGGTGGGTCTTAATCCTATTATTGGAATCCTTTATAAGATAATGAAATTCAAAAAAAGAAAGAGAAACCATGGATGCAGGAAGCGAAGCAACAACAAAACCTGGAAGAGAAGGCAAGACCAGCAGATGCCACTATGTATCTTGCCATGTCACAGGGAAGTCCAGGATTGCTGGCAGCCGGTTTTCAGGAAGAAGGTATCATCTTAATGATGACTTGGTTTGAACCTTTACACAGCCTCAGAACTGTCAGCTCATAAACTAATAAATTCCCATTTTAAAAAGACAACTCATTTCTGGTATATTTGCATTTTAACAACCTAGCAGGCTAAAAGAATATGTTAAAGAATAGCATTTTAAAAAAACTATGGCATTGAACAATGCTATATGGTGTACCCGAATGTAATCTGTGGTGGATAGTTAACACTTTATTTATAATAATGTTGTTTCAACTATTGTAACAAAACCATCATTCTGATGCAATGTTAATAATAAGGAAAACTGTGTTTGTGAGGTAGTATATGCAATCTCTACTTTTTGCATGATTTTTTCTGTAAACCTACAACCTTTCTAATAAAACAAAAGAAAATATTATACCTCTTCACATAAAATATAAGAACTTTAAAAATTAAGTTCAGTTGCTCCTTGTTATTTCATCCATTTTTTCCATGTATTTTACTTCCACATGTTTTACATATATTTTACTTCTATATGTATTAAATTCCTGAAATAATAATGCTATTATTTTTCATAAACAGTTGTCTTTTTAAAAATTTTCATATATCTCCCATGTCTTGCATTCTTTATTTCTTTTTGTAGATTCAGAATTTCCTCTAATATCATATACTTTAAGCTAGCTAACTTTTTTTAGCTTCCTTATACCACAGGACTTTTGGCAGCAAATGTTCTGAGCTTGTCTTTATCTAAATTATCTGCATATCATTCTTGAGCTTCATAAATATTTTAATTAAATATAGAATTATTTTTCTTTTAGCCATCTCACACTTTGTAGATTTTTTTTTTCTTCTAGTGCTTTCATTTCTTTTGGAAAGCCAGCTTTAGTTGATATCTCCCCTTCTCTTTTCAGTCCAGCTTATCAGAATTCTCTGAAGCTTATCAGAATTTTTTCCTCTCTCATTTCTAAAATTCTTTCCTGAACTTGTTTTACAGGCCATCAAACTTAGTCATAGTCTAACTCATCCACAGTAGGAAACCGGAGCATACATGGACAAACATATTGTTCTCTTGTCCCTTGAATGATCCTTGAGACACTAGGAACAAAATTCAACTTCCTTGGAGTCAAGATATGGGGTTGAGGCATCATCAGAGGTAAATGAAATGCGAAGGGTCTCTCAAGAAGGAAGATAAGATGTGGTTCAATGGCATATGTCTAGCATATATAGACATCCTTATAAACAACCCTTCAGAATATGTTGACTTGAATCCCTGTCATTGTTGCCACCTTCCTTTATTTCCATACTATAAATTTCCTTTAGTTCTAGAATCAGGTGGACATATTTGAGCTTGTCTCTTGTCTTATTTTTAGATGACCTTGCAATAAACCTCTATTTTTTCTCAAGATCCTGGGGTCACAGTATTGGATTCTAATGTATCAGGCAGTGAGTCCATTATTTGGTAACAACTTTTTGACTCAGATGGGACTGTAAGGTCTCAGGAACATCTGCCTGAGTCTCTGCAGCATCCAGTGGGGAGCATTGTCCCTCCTTGCTGGTTCTCATGCCACAAGGGCCAGTTGGTCTGTCGATTGGGATACTCACCATTCCAGCATGTTTCTCCAGGACCCTCTGCCTTACATTTTAATTATGAGAAAATTAAATGACAGAATTTACTCTGGTTGAGTAAATTCATATGGTTGGCTATTCATTTTTGTATTTGTCCCAAAGGATTTTGGGTTTTGATTCACCCTTTAGGGTAAGATCTGTCTCAAGTAAAAGACAATATAGGAGAATTTAGTTTTGGAAGGTGCTGATAAGGATCTGGATTATTGGATTACTGCATTTTAAAAAATTGTCTCTGAATTGGAAATGTCCATGGTAATTTATTATGGTTTAAAGTAGAGGTTCTATTCTGGCTGTGAACAATAGAGACTAGTTATTGATGGGTATGTGTTGGGCAGTTAAACCTTACTAGAATGCCTGCCACTTTTTAATGAGAAGCCTCAGCTTTCAAAGAAAAAGTCCCCCATGCTAACATAAGGTGGTCATGGAAAGGCAAGATTGATGATAGGTTGCCTGCCACCCTCAAGACTATTTCCAAGCACCTAAGGACACTTGTTGGAGGGTCAGACAACTAGAGCACAGGTTGTCTGCCAGGTAAAAGTATCTCATGCAAGGCACATTATAAAACAAAACAATAGCCCAAACCCCTGAAACCTCCCCTTACGTTGTAAGTTTTTTTTGCTCACAGAGAGAATCATAACCATGAGCAATGCTAATAGCATATTGAACTACAGTCTATTCAAATATATTATAAACAATTGGCCAATGTTCAGCTATAAGACTATAAGGGGAAAACAATCGTCTTTTTAAATCCAACCTGTCTCTAATATAACTTAAAATCAGAAGAACACTGTCCAGAGAATTGACCTTTAAATTGCAATGCTATCCTGTAATTGAATTTGTTTTGCAAAAGGGAATAGAAATGGGATTAGAGCCTATATATTCAGTCCTTTATGTCTGTATATCAAAATAAGAATGCAGAAGAAGTGTAAAATTATGGTTTAGTAGTAAGGGATTCAGGCGAAACAGTCTAAATCTGTTTCACCAAACTCTAGTAAATTTTCAATTAAATCTGTGTTGCCTGAATCAAAACCAGCTGATAATCTACTCCTATCACAACTGATGACCTCTTCAGTACACCCTCTGTATGCAAGGACAAATGAAATGAGACATATGGAGGAGCCCAGTAATCCTTGAGGTCATTAATTCAACCTTATAATCTTCATTGCCCACTAGAAGAGAAGGAACACCTGAGAGGCTACTTAATTTGGCATGGGGAATTCTCAATCCCAGGCAAGGAAATTCCCATTCAGACAAGTCCCCATAGTGTTGGATGATGGAGACAACCTTACAGAGTTTTTATACTTACATTTCCCCTCTACATTTCTGGTCAACATAATTGAAAAAATAATACGCCTTCCTACTGAGATGATCCTAAAAGCATGGAGAATCTCATTACTTCTATTTTGCTACTCATAACCCCATCTGGGCAGATATTCTGGCCTTCATGAACACCCTCCTCATACCCAATGAATGAAGGATGTTTTAGAAAGACCCACCAGGAGGCTGATAGACTACATGAACTGCAAACCAATAATTCAACTCATTCATCAGCAGCATTAGCCATCCGAGGAGCGAAGTCCAGATGGGAATCAAATGAACTCAGGGACCAAGTCAAACTAGACCGTTATAAAGGGAGCATCATACTGGGGATGCAAAAGGAAGTCCCAAGGACAGAGAATTTTTTAAAAGTTCAGGAAATACAGCAAGGGCCAAAAGAGAACATGTCTACTTTCCTAGAAATAGTGAGGCAAACAGGCAATATAGTGACCTGGATCTGGAGCACCTGGATAACAGAAGACTAGTCTCTATGATCTTCATCAGTCAAAGTGCTCCAGATATAAGGAAAAAAAAAACTACAAAAAAAAATGGAAAGGAGATTAGCAATGCCTATGTCTCAGCTAGTTGAAATTACCTTCAAAGATTACAATCATAGAGAAAAGATTCAGGAAAAGCAAATGAGACACCAAGTTATGCTGATATTTGCACCCATAAACCACAACTTACCAGGATTGAGAAAATCCTCAGAGAATGGAGATAGACAGTCATGAGGAAGATCCCTGGGCCCTCCCATCACTAAGTGACACAGGCAGGCCCCTTAGGCTCAAGACAGATCACCTATTGCAAACAAGAGAAGAAATTGAAACAAGAGCGCCTAAACTGCCCAAAGGAGGGGGAGCCAAGAATTGCTCACCAGTCAGCCTATATAATGTCCCAGCTCATTGGGAGCAAGAATGACCAGGACTGACAGGGCCGAGTCCCCCCTTCTACAGGCACACACCTTCAGATGAGCATCCATGAAGACGCCACCTCCTTGAATGGTTCTCATTTCTGAAGTGCAGAAGCAGATCACTCACACCACTTGTCAAGCAGAAATTAAGATTGAAAATTTTAACCACTATAGACTTTTCTCAAGCTCAAATGGTTGTAGTTTGAAGCTGTATATTCCCCCAGAAAAGCATGCTCTTAAATTTAATGCACTTCCGTAGATGTGAACCTATTGTAAATATGACCTTTGATCAGGTCAGAAAGAAACTCAAATAGAGAGAGAAAGCCACAAGAAGTAAGATGCTGAAATCAAGGAAACTCAGAAAAATTGGGAAGGGCAGGAGAGGCTGCCATGTGCATTGCCTTGTGAAAATCTAAGGACCAGAATCACAGCAGCCAGCCCCAGAAAGCCACAGTCTTTAGGGAGAAAGCATTGTCTTGATGATAATTTGATTTGGACTTTCTTTTAGCCTCAAAACAATAATCTCATAAATTCCCATTTTTTAAGCGGGCCTATTTAATGATATTTGCTTGAGCAGCTTAGGACAATAAAACAATTTCCCACATTAACAACATCTTTCGTTAGTGTGGTACATTTGTTACAATTGATGAACACATATTGAAGCATTCCTAATAACCATGGACTACAGTTTACAGTATAGTTTACACTCTAGCTGTCTTTTAAGTAACATTAACCTCCTTACACTACCCATGTCAATCATACTCACATTTCTAAATCAGCAGTGTTAGTTATACTCACTTTAATGTTTTACCATCAGCTCTATCCATTTGCACACATTTACAATCAATCTAATTAAGTACTCTACATTCACTCAGCTTCAGCTCCCCCTTCTCAACCCACATTCTGTCTCCTACTAACCTATACTCTATAGTTTAATTGCATAAATTTTCTCATTGTATTTAGATCATATGAATGAGACCATAAAATATTCATCCTTTTATGTCTGGCTTATTTCAGTCAACATAATATCCTTAAGTTTCATACATGTTGTCATATGCCTCCCCTACTGATTTCATTTTTCATATAGCTGAATAGTAAGTACATCATCCTATGTATATACCACATTTTGTTTATCCATTCATCAGTTGAGGGGCACTTAAGTTGTTCACAACTTTAAGAAGTGTGAATAATGCCCCTTTGAACATTGGTATGCAAATATCTGCTCACATCCTTGATTTAAATTCTTCTGAATATATTCTTAGTAGCAGGATTGTGGATCAAATGGAAGTTCTATATTTAGGTTCCTGAGGAACAAATAATTTGTCTTCCAGAGAGGCTGCACTATTTTACCTTCCAACCTAGGGTGAAGGAATGTTCTCATTTCTCCACATTCTTTCCAAAATTTGCAGTTTGCTTTTTTTTTTTTTCTCTTCTAATGACCATTCTGTAAGATGTGAAGTGATATGTCATTATAGTTTTGATCTGCTTTTCCTTAATAGCAAGTTATGCTGAGTGTCTTTTCATGTGCTTTTTGGCCATTGTATTTCCCCTTTGGAAAAATGTCGATTCATGTCTTTTGTCCAGTTTTTTAACTGGGTTGTTTGTCTTTTTATGGTTAAGTTATGTGATCTCTTTTTATAACATGGAAATCAAACCTTTATCACATATGTGGTTTCTCAATATTTTCTCCCATTAAGTAGGTTGTCTTTTCAACTTCTTAACAAAGTCATTTGAAGTACAAAAGTGTTTAATTTTAAGGAGGACCTATTCATCTATTTTTTCTTTAATTGCTCATGCTTTGGATGTAAGTTTTAAGAAACCAAAACCTATTACAAAATCTTGAAGATATTTCTGTGGCAGTTTGGCATTGCTTATGAATTCTAAACATAGATATTGGATTATGTTTGTAAACTGGTCTGTACCTGGGCATGATTAATTATGATTAGGGCTTTGATTGTGCCACATCAGTAGGCCTTATATAGTTTCTCTATATTATCTTCTAGGATTTTTATGGTTCTAGCTTTTATATTAGGTCCTTGATACATTTTTATTTAATTTTTGTATAAGATATGAGATAGGAATCCCCTTTCTTTCTTTTAGCTATGGATCTCCAGCATTCCCAGAATCGTTTGTTGAATGTACTCTTCTGACCCAGTTGGGTGTTGTATTAGTCAGCCAAAGTGGTGCTGATGCAAAATACCAGAAATCTGTTGGCTTTTATAAAGTGTATTTATTTGGGGTAGAAGCTTACAGTTACCTTCAGGCTTCCTGAATTGCTCTCTTCACAGGACTCAGCTGCTCTGCTCTCTCCACAAGGCCCGGTGTAGACTCTCAGCTGAACAGCTCGTCTCTCTTCCCAGGGCCTCTGCCATGTCTAGTGGAGCCTTCTCTCCTTCCACACATACCTGCTTCTCTGTGTGCTTACTTCCCTAGCTCCAGGATCAAAACTCTCACCTCTCTTCTCTGTGCTGTGATTTTTCTTTGAGTTTCCACTTACCAAGGGGGCGGGGACTCAACATCATACTGAAGTGGCCCAAAGTCTTAATCATTATTTAATCAAATAAAAGTGAACCGTCTGACTCCAATATAATCTAATATGCCCAGAGGAACAAAACAGTTTAAAAACATAATCCAATATCTAGGAATTCATAAGCAATAATCAAACTGATACAGGTGGGTTTGGCAGCCTTGTCAAAAATCATGTGACCATAGATATGAGAGTCTATTTCTGAACTCTCAATTCAGTTCCATTGGTCAATATGTCCATCTTTATGCCAGTACCATACTGTTTTCACCACTGTACCTAAGTAATATGCTTCAAGGTTGGGAAGCTGGGTTCTCCAAACTTTTTCTTCTTTTTAGAGATATGTTTGGCTAATTGGGTTCCCTTACCATTCCAATTTAAATTTGATAATTGGCTTTTCCATTTCTGAAAAAAAAGGTTGATGGAATTTTGAATGAATTTGAATTGAATCTGTAATTCAGTTTGGTAGAATTGGCATCTTAGTAACATTAATTCTTCCAATCCGTGAAAATGGAATATCCTTCCATTTATTTAGGGATTCTTTTGTTTCTTTTAGTAATGTTTTATAGATTTCTGAATACAGTCTTTTATGTCCTTGGTTACATTTATTCCTAAATATAGGATTATTTTAGTCTCTATTATAAATGGAATTTTTTTCTGACTTCCTTTTCAGTTTACTCATTAGTTGTATATAAAAACATTACTGATTTTTACGTATTAATCATATTACACACCATATTGCTGAAATTTTCTATTAATTCTAGTTACTTCATTATGGATTGTTCAGGATTTTCTAGGTATAAGAACATATCAGCTAATAGCAAAATTTTACTTGTTCCTTTTCTATTTTGGTGTCTTTTATTTCTATTTCTTGCCTCAGTGCTCTAGCTACAACTTCCAGCATAATATTGAACAACAGTAGAGACAGGGGGCATCCTTGTCTTGTTCCTGATCTCAGCAGGAAAGCTGTGCACAAAGTTAGCTGTGTGTTCTTCATATATGCACTTTATCATATTAAAACAATTTCTTTCTATTCCTCTCTTTCAGAGTGTTTCAATCAAGAAAGAATGTTGCATTTTGTCAAATTCCTTTTCTGCATCAAGAGGAAAATATGATGTTTCTTCTTCCATTTATTAATGTGGTGAAGTACACTGATTGGTTTCCTATTGTTGAACAACCCTTGCACACCTGGTATAAAAGCCACTTGATAGTAATGTATAATTCTTTTAATGTGCCATTAGATTCAGTTTGCAAATATTTTTTGGGGGATTTTTGCATCTATGTTCATTATAGAAATTGATCTGAAAGTTAATTTTTTTCATAGATGCTTATCTAGTTTGGTTTTAGGGTAATGTTGGCTTCAAAAAATAATCATTCCCTCCTGATCAACTTTTTGGAAGAGTCTGAATAAGATTCGTATTGGATTTTCTTTAAATGGTCTGTAGAACTCACTTGTCAAGCCATCTGGTCCTAGGCTTTTCATTTTAGGGATGTTTTACATGAATGTATCAATTTCTTTCTTATTATTGGTTTGTTGGAGGCTTCTATTTCTTCTAGGGTCAGTATGAATTATTTGTGTGTTTATAGGAATTGTCCATCTCATCAATATTGTCCAGTTTTTTACTTCATATTACCCTCTTATAATCTCTTTTATTTCTGCAGTGTCAGTGGTAATGTTCATCTTCTCATTTCTGATTTAAATTATTTGCATATTCTCTCATTTTTTATTTGTCATTCTACATAAGTGTTTGTCAATTTTGTTGATCTTCTCAAAGAACCAGTTTTTCATTTTGCTGGTTCTATTTTTTTTAATTCTCTGTCATTTATTACTTATCTAATCTTTGTGATTTCTTTCTATCTGTTTGCTTTGAGATTAGTTTGCTGTTCTTTTTCTAGTTCCTTCAGGTCTTCAGCTAGGTCTTGGATTTTAGCACTTTCTTCTTTTTTAATGTAAGCATTGATGGCTATTAATTTCCCACTTAGCACTGTCAGTCATTGTATCCTATATGTTTTGATATGTTTTGTTCTCATTTTCATTCATCTCAACATATTTACTCATTTTTTTCCATTTCATCTTTGACCTACTGGTTATTCAAGCAGGTATTGTTTAATCTTCATATATTTGTGGATTTTTCCTTTTTTCCTGTTATTGATTTCCACAACTTCATTGGATAATTTCAATATATATAAATTAATTGATATCTGACATTACCTGTGGTCTATCCTGGAGAAAGATAAGATCCATGAGCACTTGAAAAGAATGTATATACTGTTGTTTGGGGTGTAGTATTCTATAAATATCCATTATGTCTAGTTCATGAATGACATGATTCAAGCTCTCTGTTTCCTTATTTATACTCTGTCCAGAGGTTCTCTCCATTGCTGAGTGTAATGTATTGACATCTACAACTGTTATTGTACAGATGTACATTTCTCCCTTCAGTTTTGACAATGTGTGCCTCATGTATATTTGGACATCCAGGTTAGGTGCATAAATATTTATTATAGCTATTTCTTCTTGGTGAATTGCCCTTTTTGTTAACATATAATGACCCTCTTTATCTCTTATAACAGATTTGCATTTAAAATCTGTTTTGGATGATATTAATACCACTACTCCAGGTCTTTTTTGGTTATTATTTGCATGAAATATCTTTTTCCAAACTTTTGTTTGGACCCTAATTGTGTTTTATATCTGAGGTGAGTCACTTGCATACAGCATACAGGCAACTCATATTTTTTTCATCCTTTCTATCAGTCTATATCTTATGATTGGGGAATTCAATCCATTAACATTACTTACTTTGTTTATTTTATCCCTTGGCTTTCCAATGACATATCCTACTATTGTCTGTCTTTTAACCCTTTTCGTTATCCTTGATTATAATCTTCAGTTGTACACCTTTCTCTAAGCCTCTTAACCTTGGCTTTTCCTTTCATGCTGTAGCACACTCTTCAATAAATATTGTAAATTCATCTCCTGGTGACCCCTTTTCAAGTAATACATTAGCTTTCTTTAGCTGCTTTCAGAATCTTTTCTTTATCTCTGTCATTAGACATTGTGAATATCAGGTGTTTTTGTGTAGGTAAATTTGAATTTATTCTATTTGGACTGTGTTGTCCTTCCTCAATATTGATAGAAGGTTTGGGAAATTTTTGGTCATTGTAGCCGTTGGCCAGTTTGATGTAATTATGAATTCCAAAAATATAATTGGATCATGCTTGTAAACTCATCTGTTAATCTGGGCATGATTAGGTTATGATTAGGGTGTTGAGCCCCACCCCTTGGTGGGTGGGGAATCGAATATAAAAGGCAAAGAACAGAGTTGAAGCAGTCTTTTGAGAAGCACTTTTGATGTTAGAAAGAAGGCCCCAGGAGAAGAGAAGCACGCTGTTCGCCTGATCGTCTACAGCTGACCTTGTGGAAGAAACAGGAGCTAAGCCAGGAGAGAAACGCAGCCCGGGGAAGAGAGGAACCCCAGAAGCCTGAACCCTGGCAAACAGCAGCTGTCTTGCTCCAACACGTGACAATGGGCTTTGGTGAGGGAAGAAACTTATGCTTTATGGCCTGGTAACTGTGGACTTCTACACCAAATAAATACCCTTTATAAAGACCAATCCATTTTTGGTATTTCACATTAGCCCCCTTTGGCTGACTAATACAGTCATTATGCCCTCAAATAATCTTTCTGTCCTTTTCTGTTCTCTTCTCCTTCTTGCTCACATATAATGCATATGTTTGTGTATTTTACATTGTCATTCAACTCCCTGATACCCTGTTCTATATTTTTTTCCATTCTTTTCTCTTTCTTTTCTTCTGAATTTCCGAGTTCAGATGCTCTGTCTTTTAGCTAACTAATTCTGTCCTCTGCCATTGCAAATCTCCTTTTAAATGCCTCTAATGTATTTTTAATCTCATCTATTGTGTCTTTCATTCCCATAAGTTCTGTTACTTTTCTTTGCAATCTTTCAAGTTGTTCTTTATGTTCACCCAGTCTTTTTAAAGTCCTTTATCTCTTTAGTGATATTTTCCTTCAACTTCTTGAAAGGATTTAGGAGATTTATATGAACATCATTGATTAGTTTTCTTAAGTCCTGTGTCTCATCAAGATTCTTGGTTTGTTCTTTTGGCTGGTTTATACCTTCCTGTTTCTTAGCATAGGTTGTAATTTTTTGCTAGTATCTTGACATCTGATTATGTTGGTTACTTACTCTGTTGGTCTGTCTCTTTCTCTTGCCAAATGGTTTTGTTTTAAAGATCTGTTTTGTTTTGTTTTTGTTTGTTTTTTTAGTTCAATCTGTCCTAAAACTTTAAGATTTCCTTTTTAAGTATCCAAACATGGCCAGGGACCCACTAATAGGATACAGACTAGAACAGTGGGGTCTTGGAAAGAAAATGAGTGACAGGACTTGCTTTTCTTCACTTTCCCAGATGACCAGCAGATGGTGATCTTTGGCAACCCTTTCCTCAGAGATGAATTTTTAAATTTCCACTGACTGAATGTTCTGAGCCAGTGATTTATAGCTGGGTTATGCTATTTAAACTCCCTGGAGAGAAACCACACTGAGCCCACACCTCACCCATTCTTTTCTCAGGGAGGAAGATATCATTTCCCCTCTCTATTGGCTGCTCAGATACAGGTATTACTGAGGCTGTTCACCTCAAGAGTGGAGGATGGGTTACATTTCCTGCCATGGGTGCCAGTAACTGACAGTTTTCCTGTTGGCCTCTTTGTCTTTATGTCCCCAATCTATCCTGGACATTGCATGATGAACTCTCCTGGTCAGCAGATCCCAAAAGCAAGTCCCTTTGACAACTTCTGCTGTTTCTTCCATTTTCTATAAGAGAGCTGCACTTTGCCTGACCTACTCCAATGCCATCTTCCTGGTAAACTATAATTTTAAAAATGCAAAAATTTTACTTATACAAATTTAAAAATGAATACATGGCAACTATATCTACATTATATCACTAATAGGAACATCAGTAAGATAATAATACTGATTCAAAGAATTATAATTAACAGTGATTTACTGAATTTATTACAAAATATGCAACAAAATAAGCTTTTGTTTCATTTTTTATTTTTTAAATATAATAAGCATTTAGACAAATCAAAATATTGGAAATGTAATGTTTAATGAGTTTCCTGTTTCTTGAAACATGAAAACAAGATAGGAAGCAGAACATTGCCAGCACTACAGAAGATGCCCTAATGCTGTCTTCTAGTCACTATCACTCCTATAAAGTTATCTCCTCTTCTGTAGCAAATATTAACTTAGGTAATAAGTAATTTTTAAGTTAGGAATTAATATGAATGCATAAATACATCATTTGCATGGGCTATATGAATTTTAACAAACATATAATATTGTATAACCATAGTCGTGCTATACAACTTTTCCATCAATCTAAAAAATTTCCCTTAACCACTCTGAAGTCAGTCACCTCCCTTTACCCTCAATTCTGGCAAACAGACATGTGTTCTTCATTGTAATAATTTTTCTCTTTCCATAATGTGATCTAAGTGGAATTACATGATATGTAACCTTTTCAGTTTGGCTTCTTCTACTCATACATAATTTTGTGAGATCCATCTGTGTATTTGAATATATCAATAGTTTGTTTCTATTCTTTGCAGAGTTGTATTCCTTTATACCAATGCACTTCAGTTAGCTTGTTCATTCCCTAGTGGATGGACATATGAATTCTTTCAGATTATGGAATATAGATATCAGCACACAGTTCTCTCTGTGGACATATGTTTTTATTTTCCTGGGTAAATAAAAAAATATGAGATTATGGGATCATAGAGTAAATGATTTCACTTCATAAGAAACTGTCAGAATGTTTTCTAAAGTGGATGCATCAGTTTGCACTCTTACCAGCAATGGTTGAGTCTTGCAATTGCTCTACATTCTTGTAAGTGTATTTTATTATCAGTTATTATATATTTAGCCATTTTAATAGGTGTTTGAAATCATATTGTGGCTTTAAATTCTATTTATGTATGATGAGTAATACTGAGCAAATATTTGTGGGCTTAGATGCCATCTGTATATCTTCTTTACTGAATTGTCAGTTCAAGTTTGTGCATATTTTCATTTCCTTTTTCTTTTATATTCATATTATTGAGTTTTAAGAAGGAATTATTTATATTTTATGGATATATATTCTTTGCCAAATTGCTGTTTAGCAAATATTTCCTCAGATTTTATAAGCTTTTGATCTTCCCTTAGCAGGGTCTTTTACTGGACAGATTTTAATATGATGAAGTATGATGTATCCAGCTTTCTCTTATGATTCACCAATTTTATATTTATTCAAAAAGTGCAACTAATGTATGATCACACAGATGTTGTCCTATGCCTACTTTGGAAGTTTTATAATATTAGATTTCATATTAATGCCTAAAGTCTATTATGAGAGATGTTATATATATGCTGAAAATGATAGTTAATGTTTCTTTTTTTGGCAAAAGGCTATTCTTTTTTTTTTTTCAATAGCATTAACCAAAGAAAAGACTAGGCTTTCCCATGGATATTCCTTAACATATTTGGCAAAAATTAATTGACCATGTATATGTGAATATATTTTTGAAATATGTAAGTCCCATTTATCTAGATAATTATCTTTTCAATAGTGTCATAGTCTGTTGATTATTTAACTTTATGATAAGTCCTTAAATCAGATAGAGGGAATCCACTAATTTTATTCTTCTTTTTCAAGTTTATTTTGAGTAGATTATTTCTTTATTTTTACATCTAAATATTAGAAGGTGCTTTTCAATATCAGCTAAAAAATTGCATAAATATTAATTGGGATTGCATTGAATCTATAGATCAATTTGGGATTGCCTTCAATTAATAGATTGTTTCTAATTGAGTTGCCTATTTGTATCATATTTCTTTCTTTATTCTTTAAATTCAGATACTATGACCATCATTACCTATTGGCTAAGTTAAAATTTCTAGTTGTGGGGGCCAGAATCCATGTACCTTACAAAATTTTTCACGAGTTTCTTAGTAAGATACCCCGGTACTATTATATGCATTTATATATGGGATCCCCATAAGAAAAGATCATACAAAATTCAAAACATATGACCTTGAACTCTACTAGATATCATATGTTTTTATATTCTATCACATAAATTTTTACAGTTATCTATGTAAAGTCCCATGTCTCTTGTTGATACATATTATCCATAAATTTATAATATTTATATTTTATTTTCTCCATGAAATTCTCACTAGATGAAATAATCTTTCATAATAATTGGAAGCATATCATTTGACAATTTATATATGACCATAGCAATTTTTATTAAACAATTATAAATTCTGACACAGGTTATGGTTTTATTTTATTCCATTATATACTTGATTATGGACATTTTGAGGGATTTAAACAAGTTATATTACTAAGAATGGAAACCATGTAACTGTGGGGCCATGATGGAGAGGCAGAGAGAAGGATCCCATTTAGCCAGGGGAGAGGAAAGCTGTTGGAGATAGGGCAGGCAGCTGGTGCTCAGCTCGTTCAGAGGGAGAGGGAATCCAGGGTAGTGATTGGCTGGCAGACCAGGCTCAGTCAGCTCAGAGAGTGAAGAAAGCCCTGGGCTAACAGGTATGTCTGCTCATGTACAGGAGGCCTTGGAGGGGAGTGGAGCTGTAAAAATCAGGTGTGGGGACTGGCACCCACCCAGCTCAGGGAGAGAGGGAAGAAATTGTGTAAATGGGTGTCCTGCTGGCACTGTTGAGGGAAGGGGAACTGCTGGGTAACCAAGAGTGGAAGGCTGAGACAGGGCAGGCAAACCAGATCTCAGCCAGCTCCCAGGAAGAAGAGAGGTACAGGCCAGAGGCAAAGTGGCTCCAGGGAGAGGGGAGGGGGGAGTTGACTGGGCAGGCAAACATGCACCCAACCACCATAGGAGAGAAAGGAACCAGTGTGATGAGGGTGTGGGCTTAGAGGCATCCAACTGGCCCAGTTGATAGGGAAGCTGAGACAGTCAGCCCATGAGGTAACAGGTGTACAATTGGCCTGACAGAGGGGTAAGCAGGAGAGGCAGCTGGTGAGCTGTCAAGCACCCAACTAGCCCAGAGCAGAAAGGAACTATGGAGAGTGATCGAGGTGGTTGTCAAGGATCCAGCTGGCTCCCCAGGAGATAGGAATCATGGAGGAGATACGCAATGTGGAACAACTAATCAAGGATGTACAAACAAATATCCTAAATCAACTCAATGACGTGTAGGAGGATATAAATGATATCAAGAAGACACTGAAGTAACATACAGAAGAAATCATAAACATACCTAAAAAGATAATAAATCTGATGGTTATGTGATAAAAGGCACAATTTGAAAAATTAAAAATACCCTGGAGGGGAAGTGGATATGGCTCTAGCAGTTGAGCGCTCACCTCCCACATCGGAATTCCTGGGTTCATTTCCTAGTGCTTCCTAAAGAAAACAAGAAGAAGAAATAAAAGTAAAAAAATTGGATTGGAAGAAGTAAAACTTTCACTATTTACAGATGACATAATTCTATATGCAGAAAGCCCTGAAAAATGTAAAAAAAAAACCAAAACACTAAAGCTGACAAACGAGTTCATTAAAGTAGTGGAATATAAGATCAATTTGGAAAAATCAATAGCATTTCTGTATACTAAAAATGAGTAATATGTAGATGAAATCAAGAAAAAATTCAGTTTACAAGAGCAACTAAAAGAATCATATATCTAAGAATAAACTTAACTAAGCATGTAATGGACTTGTATACAGAAAACTATACAACATTGTCAAATGAAATCAAAGAAGACCTAAAT
The DNA here is from genome assembly GCA_029593785.1 of Cabassous unicinctus. Lineage (NCBI taxonomy): Eukaryota > Metazoa > Chordata > Mammalia > Cingulata > Chlamyphoridae > Cabassous > Cabassous unicinctus. Next base: position 1,566 of record JAQZBX010045500.1, on the reverse strand, counting down.
AAAAGGAAGAATATTTCATGTTCATGGATTGAAAGACTGAATATCATTCAGATGTCTATCTTATCCAAATTGATTTACAGGTTCAATACAATCCCAATCAAAGTTACAACAGCATTTTTAATGAAATTGACAAACTGCTTATCAAAATTTTTAGAAGGGTAAAAGTCCCCAAATAGTCAAAAACATCTTTAAAAAGAAAAATAAAATTGGAGGATTCACAGACCTAATTTTAAAGCATATTACAAAAATACAGTGATCAAAACTGCATGGCATTGGCACAAGGATAGGTATACTGATAAATGTAACCAAATTGAGAGTTCTGATAAACACCGATGCATATATGGCTAACTGATATTCGAGAAGGCCACCAAACCCACTCAACTAGGACTGAATAGCTGCTTCAACAAATGGTGCTGGGAGAACTGGATATCCATATCCAAAAGAATGAGAAAAGATCACCACCCTATGCCCTATACCAAAATTAACTCAAAATGTATCAAAGAACTGAATATAAGAGCCAAAACCATAAAACTCCTAGAAGAAAATTTAGGGAAACATCTATGAGATCTTTTAGTAGGAAATGATTTCATAAAGATTCCACACAAAACGTGAGCAATGAAAGAAAAAATAGATAAATGGGACTTCTACAAAATTAAAAACTTTTGTGTTTCAAAACAGTTTGTCAAGAAAGTAAAAAAGCAGCCTACTCAATGAGAGATATTTGGGAACCACTTTTGGATAAGGTCTAATATTCAGCATATATTAAGAATTCTTACATCTCAAAAATAAAAAGGCAAACAGCACATTTAAGAAAGGTGCAAGAGATTTGAATAGACATTTTTGCAAAGAGGAAGTACAAATGGCTAAAAAGCACATGAAAAGATGCTCAATATCACTAGCTATTAGGGAAATGACAATCAAAACTACAGTGAGATATCATCTTACACATATTAGACTGGATGCTATTTAATAAGAAAAACAAAACTGAAAACTACAAGTGTTAAAGAGTTTGTGGAAGAATATGAACACTCATCCACGGCTGGTAGGAAAAAAGATGAAGCAGCAACTGTGGAGGACAATTTGTTGGTTTCACAGGAAGCTTATTATAGAATTGCCATATGATTCAGCGATCCCAATACTAGAAATATACCCAGAAGAGTTGAAAACAGTGATCCAAACAGATATTTGCACACCAATGTTTATAGCAGCATTATTCACTGTAGGTAAAAGTTGGAAGCCACCCAAGTGTCCGTCAATTGATGAATGAATAACAAAATGTGGTGTATACATACAATGGAATATTACACAGCTGTAAGAAGGAATGACGTTTTCACACATGCAACAAGATGGATTAATCTCAAAGACGTTATGTTGAGTGAAGTAAGCCAGTCACTAAAGGACAAGTATTGCATGATCTCAATGATATGAACAAAGAATATTGAGCAGATTCACAGGAGTAAAGTGTTGAAGATTGGTTACCAGGAGATAGAAAAGGCGTAGAGAGTGGTGAGCTGATGTTCAATCTAGGAAGAAACTATGATAAGGTTGGTAGGGATGGTTTGGTAG